>PVIH01002389.1:0-191570 GCA_004025045.1 Sigmodon hispidus | reverse complement strand
TCGCCTTGGCCGTGTGGTGGATCGAACAATGGCCTCTTGTTGGCAGGTGTCCAGCAGTTGTTCTGCTCCATTGCCCCATATATTTGAGGGCCCTGGGAACGGGGGCCCCATCTCCCGTTTTTTGGCTGACTAGGATGTGACTGAGGTAATGATTGACCACTGACATCCTTCACTGACCTGCATTCACTAGCCCAGTGGCATCCTTTCTTGCATCTAGGACAGAGCCCTGGCATGGGTCTTTGGTTAGAATTAATAGCAGAGGTGCCCTGTTCATTAGGTGTCTCTCTCGCTCTTTCTTTGTGCCTTTTCAGCTTAACTCGCTGAGCAGGCCTCATTTCCTTTTCCCTCTCTGACTCCGACTCTGAACTACTTCTTCGTCGTTCATCATCAGATGACATAAGACATAATTCCTTCAGAGACGGCAATGTCAGATAGAGATTGCCTCCTCCACATGCTCCTTGCTCCTGACTCTGAGATTCTCTGTCTGACCGTTCCTCCTTCAACTTTGCTAATTCCTCAGCTCCCCGCTCTAATTCGGCTGCTCCTACATGATTATCCAGGCACTCCCTAATCATCGACCAAATTGGCATAATTCCAGGAGGGAGGTTGCCCTCTTTCTGGGCTCGAGTAAGGTCTCTGCCCAGTTTCTCCCAGGGGCTTCCTGTGAGGGAGCCACTCACTAGGAACCAAGGTGCACAATGATCTACGGTATCTAAGAATGCCTGTAAATTCTGTGCTTTCATTTTTACTCCATTAGTCTTTAATAATTCCTTTAAGGCTATCATGATCGGATGTGATTGATTAACCTCCATTTTCCGGGTCCTTTAGTTTCCTGTGTTCCTTAATTATTTTTCCCGATCCTAGTTCTGACAGCCCCAAGATTCCCGATCAGGTTTCAAGCCAAAGTCAATTTATTTTTTAGCTCCTATAGCTAGCCAGCAGTCATTTGCAGGAAGGCTACATTCCCTATTGTCTTTAGCTTAACCATGACTCCTGATAGTCTGACTTGATTCTCTCAGCTCAGCAGGTGACACCCTTCAGACCCTCAACCAATAACAGATAGATTTCCATATTAATCATACCCTGTCTGCTACTCTTCCTCAAAGGTTTGTCACATTCTTTTGTATTTTCCACCCCCATCCTCCCAGCTACCCGCACGGCAGAGATTCTGTATAAATATTGCCTGTAACAATAAAGCAGAGGAGGACTTGAACAGAGAGATTTGTCTTGTCCTTCCATTCTTTGTGTTCCTGCCTTCCATTTGTTTCGTTCCTAGATTTAGGTCCACGCTGAAGACCCTGATGGCTGGGGCAATTTCACCTGAGTCCTATGGCCTGCAATTTCCTCAAGTAATGCAAGAGACTTCACAGCTCTGGGCTTTCTGTGTTTAAGAGATTCTTCATCTAGGATACCTAAGCTCCCTATTTACTGGGAATATTCATAATAATCCTTCAGCCTCTATGAATCAATCTCTAAAGATCCCAACAAATATTGTTATGCATTCTCTCCTCTATGCCTTCCCAGTATTCTCTTCTTTTAGCATACACATAAAAAGCTCATTAGACTGCTCAACATGTTTATCTTTCCTTAGTGGTGAGGAAACCAATATTGACGCTATCTCTTCTAACTCTGTGCTCCCCACATTTTGTACAATGTGCACAGAATTGTACACACAGTTCTGGAAAGGATTTACTAAACAGAATTTATCATATAATGAGTAAAAAAAAAAAGTAGGGGGAGACTTTGGGGACATTAGATACCTAACCCTAACTCAAAATAAATAAATATATAATATATTGCCATGATGCATTAACACATCAGCAGCTATGAGGGCACATTTGAGAGACAGAGGAGGGGATGCAGATACACTCTAGGTTGCTTTCACACTGCGAGTGCTTACAATGTGCATTATGTTAACATTCAGTTTGTAGAATGGTGCAATGCTTTACAAAATTTCATCTTGTGGGTTTTACTTTTTTCAGCATGATTTAAAACCTCATTCCAGACAGCAAAACGTTTTAGAACAAGCAATCAGTGTCTCCACCACAACACAGCATGTTTCTCCAAAATGTGGGTGATAATCATTTTCCTCTGAGAGTTGATCTCTGATATAGAAGCATCCATATTTCCTCAAGAAATTGAATAATATTAAATAGCAGGTACAAAGTTAGATAAAATTAGGAAACATGTCTACGTTGAGAATTTGATATCTTCTACAGATGAATGATGCTAGCAAGTTAAAGTTCTGAAATAGAAGAGAACTATAAAACAATGAAGCTTTTTTGTTTTTATGAAAGTATACATCTCTTGAATTAAAATAAAAGCCTATAGCGCAAAAACTTTATTTAAGATTTACTAACATTTAAGAAACATAAAGTTTATTTTCTTTTTTGAGAGGGGTCTTACTGTGTTGTTCTGACTGTTTTGGAACTTGCTATACAGACTAGGATAGCCTGAACACACAGAGATCCATCTGTTTCTTCCTCCTGAGTGCTGGGATTAAAGGTATGCCGCACTTAGTTCAACCAGATAATGGAAAAATCCAACATCCATTTAGAAATTTTCAATTTACAAAGGACTTTATTGACCCAGTTGTCACTACAGAAATATTCCATCAAATCACCTTTAAACTTGCATCATAAAAGAAAATAGGAGGATGAAAATCCTAAGGAATAAAATGATCTTTAAGGCAGAGATGATCAATCTACAGTGTTTCCTAAATGAACATCTGTACTCAAAATGACTGAAAACATTCATAAATATCTTATTCCACATAAGGAGGGGTGTCTTTTGTAATCAGAGTAATGATCACTGATATTTTAAATAGCTGATTTAATATTTTTCTTCTGCCAACATCTCCATTATAAATAATCTTCTATAGTGAGGTAAATTTATGCTTTTTAGGTTAATTAAGGTATATTTTATTCAAATGAAAAGAGACTGAATAACTATTATGCACAGAAGAAAATACACATCAAAAACCATAGAACTCTTTGAGTGATTTTTTTTCTTTTTTGAAAATAGAAACAATATCACCTCAAACCTTTTTGGAAAACCATATTTGTTCTAGATGTTTGGGACTAGAAAACCATTCTGTTATATTATTTGGCTAAGTTTTGTATATGAGTAATTTCTCTTCAAAGAATTAAAGGATCTAACTCTACCTGTAGAGTGATTTCCTAACATGTACAATACCCCAGGTTCAGCCTTCACTACCAAATATGCCAAATATTATGGTGTATGTCTTTAAACACAACAGATGTGAAGTGAGGGACAAAGGTCAGACATTCAAATCCATTCTCAGCTACATCAAGAGTTTAAGGCCAGGATTGGCTATGTGAGTCTTTGGTTTTGCGGGTTTTGTTTTTGTTTTTTTGCATCAATGTATAATGAAATGCATGATAGCTATTTTATTTCAAATAAATAACTTTTAAGACTAAAAAATTAGTTATATACATATGAGGGAGAGCATGTACACCTGTGAGTTCAAGAGCAGACAGTGTCCAGAAGAAGGCTTAGGTCTCCAGGAGATGGAGTTGGTGCTTGTGAACTGTTCAGCCTGGATAGAGTCTAGGAACGAAACTCAGATACTCTGCAAGAGCAGTACATACTCTTAATCACTGAGCCATCTTTCCACCTTCTTTAGATCATTTTTTAAATGACAGCTGTTAAAACTTCCCCAAATATAACTCTGCAGTTCTGAATTTCTTGAGCAATTTACCCATGGGAAATAGAGAGAAGTAATTTGTTTGAGGTTCAGAAAAGCATAATTCTGGAAGTTAGACAATTGTCTGCTCTTCATCCCTGGGTATCAAACCTGGTACTTTATCATTTCTGATACATTGTCTTTTCTCAGTGATCTTGGTCAGATTCATATTGATGGAATAGTTCTTAGAGTATTGTCTCTCACCATAGTTCTCTTCTTGGTCTTCGTGACTTTCTGTTTTTACCAGTTGTCCCCAAGAGTCATCATCATTTGAGAACTTCCTAGAAGTGTGTATTTTCTAGAGCTCATACTCAAAAGATTTTAGAAATAATAGGAATGGAATCCAGCCACTGGTCTTTTGGTAGGCAAAAATGGTGTGTATCAAACTATGTACATATTCATGTTCACATGTATGTGGGTGCACAGGTATACTCATGTATACTTCTCAATGTCCTTGAAATACCCCTGTGGACACCTCCACAGTTATCTCATACTTAACACCACAGCAAGATAACTTAGCTCTCTCTCTTTTAGTGTCTTCTTTGTAGCATATGACACTGCCATTGACTCTTCACCCAAGTTCAAAATTTATGTCATCTTTGACTCCTCCTTCGAGGGCAATATCCTGCGAACTTTGGGAAACATCCTCAATCCTCCTGCTTTTCTCATACCATCTTCCAAGATTCTTTCTAGCTATTTTTTTCTATTTTCTCATCTAATATATTTTCAAATGACATTTATAATTATTTTTAATTTAAACAATATTGTTCTCTGATATGAAATATTGTGTTATCTTTTTTTTCTATGTAGAGAGACTTTATTATTATAAAGGGAGATAAGAGATAAATGAGAAGAGAGAGAGTGGAGAGAGAGAGGAGGGAGAAGGGCCTGGAAGTGCTTGCTCTAGCAGGGTGACAGAAAATGGTGGGAATCCTTAAACGGACCTTAATATCAGAAATCAGGAGCATGGCTTCAGGGCTAGAACAGAATCTTAACAGGTACCACTTCAAGGACTAGAATATCAAGACAGTTTGACCAGTGATGAATATACAGGATAAAGATATGACTCATGTCCTTTGTGCAGGACCTCATTGTAGAGAGCTGCTTTGTACCGTGCCCTAAAGATGGCACCGATTTCTGCCTTCTGCCTTCCTGAGGGCGAGGGCGAGTGCTCTCGGGAGTAAACAACTCCTTATATGGCTGTAGGCGAGGATGGTGGCTTGCTTCCGCGTGCTAGGACCTATTGGCAATGTCCACGTGGCTTACCGGGATTGGAGGCCCTAAGGGTATATAGCCATGAACACGCTTCCCCCGGGGGTCAGAAGATTGTTCAAGGTCCTGAATAAACTGCTGAGAGAAGAATCCAGAGTTGCGTTCTTCCTTGCTGGCGAGGTTGGGCGTGACAACTGGTGGTCTGTAATGGGGAATCGCTCTGACGGATGATGGGATCCAGAACTCTCCACAGTCAGGGGGTATACCAGTAAGTCCCAGGTAATTGGGATCCGCAGTTATAGCGGGCAGAACTCCGTCTGTAGAGAAAGAAGGAATGTGACATTGCAGCTCCGTGGTTTGCTGTTATGGGCAGTCTAATGGTGTCCTCTTGGGTGAAGTTAGGGCAAGACTTAGACTTCGCCTATGAGCAGGGAGCTCTAAAGGCAGGCGTGAGATCTATTTGGAGGGTGATTCGAGGCTGTTCGGATGATCAGAGGTGCTGTGAGGCAATTGAAGGGGGTTGGGCCGCTTTAGAACAGTTAAAAGAGGAAAGATCTGATGGGGCGTGCAGTGAAGAAGCGAGAAGCCTTAGAGCTGAAGGATCAGATTCCGGGGGAAACATTTACCCAGATTTAGAGGATTTTCAGCTTCTGGACCTTGAGAGCAGTAGTTCTGAAGAAGACCTATCAAGGTCAGAGGAGTCAGGAGAGGAAAGAGAAACTAAGAAGTTGATTTCAAAAAAGGGAAAGAGGGAAAAGAGGCTAGCCCTGAGGGAGCGCTCACTTCCTGGGAAGTGTGGCCCCCTGCCATCCGCTCCCCCAGCTTACTCAGATGGAGGGGGTGGTTTTGGCGGCCACAATCAGTCCTTTAACCCTACAGTATGGAGAAAAGTGAGACAGAAACTGGTGTCGGCATTTCCCTCATCCCAAGATCGCCAGGGGAATCGTTACGAAGAGCCTCTGGACTTTAAAGTAATCAAGTCACTGACTGAATCAGTAAGAACTTATGGCATTACCGCCTCTTTCACTTTGGCACAAGTGGAGGCATTGAATAGACACTGTATGATGCCCAATGATTGGAGCGGTCTTGCAAGAGCATGCCTTAGTCCAGGACATTATTTAGACTGGAGAGCATTTTTGATTGAGTTCGCTAATGAGGAAGCAGCAGCAAACCAGGCAGCTGGGAACCAGGCATGGGATAGGGACATGCTATTGGGACAGGGTCGTTTTGCTAATCAGCAGACAGGCTACCCTGCGCAAGTCTATGAGCAGGTCAATAAAATTGGCATCAAAGCCTGGAAATCTCTCCCAAATAAAGGAGAGGTGAGTGGGAACCTTACTAAGATCCTACAAGGACCCACTGAGCCCTTTTCTGATTTTGTGGCCAGACTAGTGGAGGCTGCAGGCCACATTTTTGGTGATCCTGTGATGCCTTTGATTAAACAGCTAGTATATGAACAATGTACCAAGGAATGCCAAGCTGCCATTACCCCTTACAAAAATAAGGGACTTGAAGCCTGGATAAAGGTGTGCTGAGAGTTAGGGGGGGCGCTGACTAATGCAGGGCTAGCTGCAGCCTTGGTGCAACTCACCAAGAAAAAAGGGGACAATCTTTTGGTTTCTCATAGAAAAAAATTCAGTTATCATTCCATGACCTATATATAATCTGGCTTCTCCATACTCTTCCTTAATTACAGAACTATCCCAATTTCCACTGTTTATTGAATATGTCTCAAACTTCTTCCTTCTGCCAATCATGCTCTTCAATTATCCTGTCCTTCAAATGACTGCCTTCCAGTCTTAGTGGTTGGTCATTCTTATTGCTCAATATTTCATTAAAATGGCAATTTAAGAAAAAACATTCCCTAATACTATTTTGAAAACGATCTCACTGCAATTAAATTGATTCTTTACAAGACAGTTCAGCATGAGTATCATACTCTGTAACTCCCATTCTTTCCACATCTATGTGTTTGTTATTGTCTCTCTCTGATACTAAGGTATAAGTTATTCAAGGACAAAATTTTTGGTCACATATTTTTAATAATTCCTAGCCCAGAACACATTTACTATATTCTTAGAAGTAATTTTTTATGTTTCTGTGAAACATACATATAATATTCATGTTCATATGTTAATGGGTACATGTGTATGTGCATGAATTTGGAAGTTATTGACATCAAATGTCTTCCCTGATGTTTTTCCATCTTATATATTGAAATGGGTCTCTCAATAAAACTGGAGCTTGTTTTTACAACTAGTTTGGTTCAGGATTGCTCACTTCAGGAATTCCCTGTTTCTGTCTCCCATGTATTTAAATTACAGGTAGGCTGTCATGCCATCCCAGCTTTTATTCATTTGGGTACTAAGGATCCAAACTCTGCTCCTCCTGTTTACACTATAAGCACTTTACTCAGTTAACTCTCTTGCCAGCTTTTAAAGTAACTTTTAAATGAACCAGGTGGCAACACTTTTGGTTTCAGCTCTTCGGTATAGTATTAAATATATAAATAATTGACTTGAAACTTTAGGGTAAATGATATATTTTCTTTTATTTATAAAATTTGCCCAGACATGGTCAATATGATGTGTGTTTAATATGTATATGTGTGTGCATATATATATGTGTGTGTGTGTGTGATATATGTGTGTGTATGTCTATCTATATTCACAAATATAAGGACAACATAAGTGGACTAAGAAAGTTTTTTTCCAAAGGAGAAGACCATTTTTCCCATTCTCAGCATTCCTTAGTTGCCCTAGGTAAGAGCCCCCTATATTGGCTATCCAATAACAAATGGTCAGTGCTGTGGGATGTCTTTCTGTATGCTGTGAATATCACTGATTAATAAAGGTACTGTTTTGGCCTATGATGGCAGGGCATCTTAGAAGCAGGTGGGAAATCTAAGCATAGATAAATGGAAAAGAAGGTGGAGTCAGGAGAGATGAGATTCAACTACCCAAGAAGCAAGGTGTAAAGAAACAGTAAAACCATGGGCCACGTGGCAAGACAGATTATGGAAATAGGTTGAATGAATATGCAAGAGCTAGCTAGCAATATGCTTGGGCCATAGGTCAATCATCATGAAATTAATGTAAGCCTCTGTGTGTTTCCTTGGGTCTGCTGGTTCAAACCTCAGGTCAATACAGAGCTAAGCAACTGGTGGGTCCAGATCTTAGGGCTAGTCTGGGCCAGAAACTTTATATTACAGGTCAGCCTTGAAATCATATACATACCAGTAACTTTATATGTACTACAGTAGTCTTTTAGTCTTTTGCTCTTTGATGGTCCATTACCCAGCTTCCAGATTAATCGCAGGGAGGCTTATTCTCTCTTATGAATGCCCAGCCTTAGTTGGGTTGTTTCTTGTCAGCTTTTATTATCATAAATTATCCCATGTGTCTTTTGTCTCTGAGCTTTTATCTTTCTTCTTTATTGCTTCCTCTGTGACTTGCTGTGTAGCTGGGTGGCTGGCTTCTGATGTCCTCCTGCCCTCTTCTTCCTCTTGTTTCTTGATTTTCTTTTTCCATATTTCTCCTTCTATTTATTCACTCTGCCTGCAAGCCCTATCTATCATTCCTCTTGCCTGGTTATTGGCTTTTGAGCTCTTTATTAGACCCATCAGGTGTTTTATACAATTAAAGTAATATAGCTTCACAGAGTTAAACAAATGCAACATAAAAAATGCAACACATGTTTGCATCATTAAACAAATCTTCCACAGCAGAAACAAATGTAACATATCTTTAACTAATATTCCTTTTTGTCTAAATAAAAGAAAAACTTTTAGCTTTAACATAATAAAACTATATACAACAGAACTTTTACATTTATAATATTCAATTGATTTATATTTAGCAAATTCAGAAAAAATATTCCATTATTTATCTTATCTTAGTGATTCTAAAGTTTTATATCCAATATACTTTCCATCATAACTAAATAAAAATAACTCTAATTATTTAGTCTTTAACTCCATTGAAGACTCCACAGAAGAATATATTATGTAACAACAGGGACATCTTGCTGCCTGAACAGTCACTCAAAATTCCTCTACAACATTGGGGCATTTATCTTCAGCCTAGAGACCTGGAGTATCTGGCAGACTTTTCAATAAAGCAGAAAATTTGAAAGGCTGTTCTGTTTTGTATTGGCAAAGTTTGATAATTGTTTTCCTCTGTGTCCTACAGACTATCTGCCAGACTTCTCTCTAGGCAAGAATCTCAAAAAGACTATCCTGCCTTGTTTTGGCAAAGTAAAACAGGTTTTTTTTTTTCTGTGTCCTGCATGTCTGGTATATAAAGCATGTATAACATACTGTTGGGCAAAGTAGGCAAGAGCAGTTTCTTGCCCAAATGGCTAGCTTTGACACAATGAATGTAAAACTCATAAAGAGTTTATTAAATGTCCATCATATTCTTTCAATTAAATTAGTGCAGCCAGGAGCAGATGTGTCTCATTGTCATGAAAAAATCCTATGCTAACAAAACATTTTAAATAATACATTCTATAGGTGTTAGAAGTATTTGAATACCATCTACCTATCTAAAATATATCTCTATATGATCTTGAAAACATACTTAAAATATCTATGAATTTGATTGATTGCTATACATCAGAACTTCTTAAAGAAGCCATGTCTTTTTTTTTCAGCCTTGTTGGCTCTAGATGAACACTTGAGCCCCATATTAGATGCCAAAATATAGTTTTGTTTTTGTGTTTATTTGTTCACTGCTCTTTGTTCTTTTGGGAGCCTTCCATCCAGCTACACAACCAGCAATGGAGTAAGAAAGATATATAGAATAGAAAAAGGTAAAAGCCAAGAGGCAGAAGATAATTTAAGAAAAGCTGGCTAGAAACAAGCCAAGCTAAGGCTGAGCATTCATAAGTAAGAATAAGACTCTTATGACTCCGAATATTTGGGAGCCGGTGATGGCCCCCCAAAAGAACAAAGAGTAAAGAGTTAGAAAATACAGCAGTAATGTAATAAGTTATATTCATATATTTAAGATAGTATTTGTGTATATACATCTAACAACAATTAAAGATATGGAAGCCATAAACTTGAGAGAGAATAAGGAGGGTATGGAAGGGATCAGAGGGAGGAAAAGGAAGGGGGAACAATACAATTATATTTTACTTTTAAAAATAAAAAAAAGGATTGTATACAAACTTGGAAGGGAAAAGTGATGAAAAAGATAGGTGACGAATTTTTAAGGGGTAGAAATAGGGTGGGTTTGATCTAAACACATTATATGCATGAAATGCATTATGAAACTATCAATTAAAAAGTAAAAAAAAAAAATTGGGTTAGAACATATCCTTTCTCTCTCCATCCACTCATTTTTTTTCTAGCCTTTTTTTTTTTTTTTTTTTTTTTTTTTTTTTTTTTTTTTTTTTTTTTTTTTTTTTTTTTTTTTTTTTTTTTTTTTTTTTTTTTTTTTTTTTTTTTTTTTTTTTTTTGTGCTTCTACTCCAGGTGCATTTAAACATTTTACTTTCCCAGTCATATATAGAAGCATTCTTTTGTAGCTAACTTCCTGGCCCCCTAGATTGTATTATCTTTCTGTCCTCACATCTACAATGATACCCCAAGAACTATGTGTAGGAACTGTGTTTTAGATGTATCAGTTAGGAATGGGCACTACACAGTAGGCTCTTCTCTGCATCTTTATATGGCTTCCTGAAGTGGTCTCCCTATGTTGTAAAAGAAAGCTTCTTTGATGAGAGGTGATGTCATCTCTAGATATAAGGATAGATATTTAGAGTGCAGTTAGAAATTATACTTAGGCTCTTTCGGGTCTTGGCTCCAAGACGACCAAAAAAAAGGAGAAGCAACGGCCGTGCCAAAAAGGGCCGTGGCCATGTGCAGCCAATTCGCTGCATGAACTGCGCCCGGTGCGTGCCCAAGGACAAGGCCATAAAGAAGTTCGTCATCCGGAATATTGTAGAGGCCGCTGCTGTCAGGGACATATCTGAAGCAAGTGTCTTCGACGCTTATGTGCTTCCCAAACTCTATGTCAAGCTTCATTACTGTGTGAGTTGTGCTATTCATAGCAATGTCGTCAGGAATCGGTCTCGTGAGGACCAAACACCCCCACCACGATTTAGACCTGCTGGTGCTGCACCACGACCTCCACCAAAGCCCATGTAAAGCGGTGGCTACATAAAGACAGAAGGAAAAAACACCTTGGAAAAATAAAATGGGGCTTATACTTTAAAAAAAAAAAAGAAAAGAAAAAGAAATTATACTTAGTAAAGTAGCAATGGTAGAGGAGGTTGTCCTCTAAGATCTTTGGTCTTGCCAGCCACATGGAGTTGCTTAGGTTTATAGTGCCAAATACAATTTCTCTTGTCTTCAGCAAAGTAGCTATTTTTAATTGCAGGAATCTGAAGTTCAGAGAAGCTAAGCAATTTCAGGAAGGCCATACAACCATTAAGTGGATAGCTGCAGAAACTATCCTAGCTAGTAGATGAGCATTTCCCACAGTGTGTTAAGAAAGCAAAGAATTCCTCAAACACTTGAAGAAAAAAAAAACTACAAGAGAGTTAAATAGTCATGAATCTCTAGAATATTTCATTTCAAATACAATTCAATATATTGGAAGTGAGGTATTCTCACACACTGGTAATTGAAGAAAAGTTTGTATAGTAATTTTTAAAAGACAATATTTATCACTTAGTGTGTATCCTAGATAAATATGTATGAAGTGACCAAAATTAACATTACAAACAAGAATATCCAATGTAATTGTGTTTACACAGAAAAAAAACCCTATAAATAATTTAAATATTCATCATAACTCAAGGGGCTCAATAGGGTATATCTATATCAAAAAAATATAAACAAAACAAAACAAAGGAAGAACATGCTTATTCTCCACATCATTTTCACTCTCAGAGACATCTTCAGTCTTTCTCTGCCATGTAGTTTCCCATAAGAGATTGATCATTGTCTATGGCACCTCCACAGGCTTCCATAACATCAGCTAATAGGAGACAACAGTAGGAAACAGGAAGTCAAGTCAGATGATCTCTCAGCCATCCCCCCTTCCCCACCCAATCTTTTCTGCTTGGTGCTCTGCAACTGAGACATCAGCTTCCTTTAGATATCCAATTCTTACTGTCTCAGATAACATCATTCCCCGCTTCTCCCTCAAGGTAGAATTATTTACAGCTTCTAGTAGCTCACTCTCCTTTATTTGCTCTCTCAACCCTGTGTATTCATCTGAATAACATTGAGTCACACGAATAACATCTTATTTTATGTCTAAACCCTGACTGCCTCTCTGTGTGTTTGTGTCTTATATAGAACACTAAAATAAATGACTGAGTGAAAAATGCAAATTGCAGCATAATCATTATAGCATAAGCCAATAAAAATTCCACAAGTATTCAGAAGCGCATATATATATGTATATATATATATATATGCATTTGTGTTGTTCAGTGAATAGAAAAAGATCTAGAAAGATATTTTCCCAACATAGGAACATGATTTGGAATGGGAAACACCTCTCAGAAAATGGAAGTGGTTTGGTATTCGAGGCAGATTTTATTTCTTTTTTTAACTTTTTGAAAGTGAGTTAATTTTTAAGGTAAATACAACATGAACTACTTATATAACATTTCGATTTTATTGTTTAAATACTACCATTGTGGCTTATGCCTATAAGCCTAGCACCAAAGAGCCTGATACAGAGGGATAACTGTGAGTTCAAACCAACTAGGTTTTAGTGTAAGGCCTGTGTCTTTTTAAAAGTTAAATACTATCAAAAGCCATGCAGTAAAATCTGATACACTTATTTAACTTATTGTTTTAGTCAAGATTCTCTAGGGAAACAGAACCAATAGAATAAAAATGTATATTAAAAGGGGACTTATCAGACTGGTTTACACAATGCCCTCTACAAGTAGCTTCTCAATTCATGAGGGTAGATGTGTCCACAGTCCTGATCTGATGCTGAAGGCCTGGAGGCTTTCTGGAGAACCACTGGTCTTCAGTTCACATGAGCAGGGTGAAGAAGATGGGTCCTGATGTCAGTGAAGTCAGCACTGGCAGAAACAGCAGCAGCAGCATTGGAAACAAGAGAGTAAAGAAGGGTTGGATGTGAAGCCATGTTGACAGAAAGCAAACCATGTCCCTTGGACATCCTTATAACCGGGCCAACGCTGCCAGAAGTTCTACCCATATTCAAGATGCGTCTTCCCAATTCACTTGATATAATCAAGAAGGTACTTCACAAGCATGTCCAGAGACTAATCTAATGAAGATAATTCTTTTTCATTACTAGTGTACACAGTGGTTTATTTCCTGTGTGATTCTAGTTCTGATCAATATTAACCATCACATTTGTTATTTGTCAGACATACTCTTTCAAAGAACCAGTAGATTTCATATTGTCTCGGAAATGTTACACCAAGGACATCTTGCCTTGGATTTTTCTGTTTACATTTTGCTCCATGAAACCTTTTAGCTCTTTAACATCACTTATTTTTATTCCTTGACCTGTGGACATGTCTGAAGGACATTAGATAAAGTAGGAAGATCCTTTGACTATGGGTAGTTTTATGCTCTAGGCAAAAGAATCCTGAGCTATACAAGAGTGGAGAAAGAGTATAAGCCTATGCACATTCATTCATTTATTCTGTTCTGCTTCTTGACTATGGAGGCAACATGACCAATTGTCTTGAGCGCCTGTTGCTGTTACCTGTAGTGATGGAGTATAATCTGGAACTATAAGCTAAAATAAATTCTTTCTAGCCTAAGTTGATTCCTATTGTGCATTTTATCATAGCAATAGAAATGAAAGAAAAACAGAAGCTTATACCAACAAGCGGCATCGTTGTTATGATCAATTTTGACCACTTGGCTATATAGGAAGAATGTGCAAGAGTATAAAACTCTGAGTTTGAAAAGCTGTTGAACTCTATAAGCAGAAACTTAGCTGGATGCTCTAGTGAGTTACTTGGAAGATATAAGGATGCTGAGAAAAACAGACATGGAGACCTAGGTCATGTGGTTTCAGAAGTAGACAAGGACTCTATCAGAAACTGAGCCAAGAGTCAGTCACATGATGTTTTGGCCAAGAATATGGCTTTATTCTACTCATGTCCTTGAGAATCTGAGTCAAATTGAATTTAAAGATAATGAGCTGATTTGTTTGGCAGAGGAAATTTCAAGTTGATGTGATGTCCAGGCGGTGCTGAAGAAGCACAATTGTAGAGGAATCTCCTACACTGCATTGGGGCAGAAGGTAAGGCTCATGAGGAAGAAGCTTCCCTTTTTGTAGGCTCTAAATATAGAATCAAAATTAATTTAAAAGAAGGCACACTGAGAGTGTTTCTCCAAGATGAGTACACAGAAACTGACACAGCTATGGTCCAAGGGTGCCAGTCTTACATCTCAAGCTGGAAACAGAATTTGGGAATGTCATGTTTCCTATGTAACTATGATATTGACAGCATGAAGGATGAAAGATATGTCTCTTTCCACAGGACATTAGCCATTCCCCTCCCTCCCTCCCTCTCTCCCTCCTCCCCCTCCCATACCATATTTATGCTCATCATAATAGAACCCATCAGGTGCTAGGTGGGCCAAAGATTTCTTTTCCAGGCCCAGGGCAGAGAACCCTAGACCTGCATGTAGATCTTTGTCTCCCACTCAGTCTTCCTGCCTCCTTTTCAGGACCACAGTATGCAGCTTTAAACAAAAGTCATTTACCCAGATAGCTGGACTGGTGAAGTGATTCTTCTAAGAGAGCATAATGATGCTGGACAGCCTAGCACCAGAGGCTCCTAGCAGGGTGATGGGTGAATTCTTCCTGCCTTAAGTCTAAGGTCCTTGGATGGAGCTATTCTGGATCTCTGGAACCTGTGAGGCTTAGGAAACTGATGGATAAGATTTTTAATTTTTAAGTATTTATGTTTAACTTTGTCTGCCTGAGTGCATATGTGTACACTATCCAGAGGCCCTTGGGTATGAGAATAAGCATTGGGTTCCCTAGAACTGCAGTTACAGATAGTAGTGAGCCACTGTGCAGGTGCTGGGAACTGAACTCAGATCTTCCACAAGAGAAGCCTGAGCTCTTAACTACAGAGCCATTATGCCAGCCTCTCTGATTGTTAAATTTAATTGTCAACTGGGCATGATCTAAATTGCCTAGAAAGATAGATCCAGCTGACCTATGGCCATTTCTGGGAAGCACTGTTGATTTCATTAACTGAAGGAGAACTGCCCTCTTACAGTAGGTGTCAATATTTCCTGAAGTCTGTAAGAGGAGAAATCAAGCTAAGCACAAGCATGCATTCATTTGCACCTCTCTGTTTCTGTTTGTTTAAGTATGAATGCCAGTGACCAGTGGTCAGTTGTCTCAAGTTCCTGCTGCTGTGAGGGATTATAACCTGGAAGTGTGTGTGAACTAAGATAAACCATTTCTCTTCTGAAGAACTTTAACCTGAGTATTTTATCATTGCAACAGAAATGAGTCTAAAATGGTTGTTGTTAATTGAAAGCGTTAATTGTTAGTGTTGTGGTTTAAATGAAAATAGCTCTCATAGGCTCCTGCGTTTGAATGATTGATCCCCAGTTGGTAGAACTTGTTGGGAAGGATTAGGACATTTGGCTTTGATGGAGGAGGAATATTATTGGGGAAGGGCTTTGATGTTTCAAAATCCCACACCTTTCTCAATGCTCTCCCCCTCTCTCTGGCCCATGCTTGTAGATTAAAATGTAATTTCTTACCTACTGCCCCAGAGGCATACTGTCCACCTGCTGCCATGTTCCCCACCACGATGGCATGGACTCTCATCTTCTGAAACAGTGAGCACCAAATTCAAGCCCTTCTTTGTAAGTTGCCTTTGTCATTGTCTTTATCACAACAATGAAAAAGTAACTAAGAGGGACGGGGCCTATTTCTTTTTCTCCAAGGAGCCTACAGTCTACTAAGGAAAGAAATAATAAGTAGCAGCCCATTCCAGCATAGTATTAAGATGTCACAGACCAAGTACTGAGACAAAAAGAGACAAATAGTGATCACACTGAAAAAGTCATAGTAAGCTATTCTGAAGTGGCATCTACTTGAGTTTGGAAAAATAAATGTATGTGAACTAATTGGATTTGGGTATGCTGTTTTGGAGAGATGAGACATATGCTGGTAACCTGAAAAGAAAGAAGTGGTGATGGAGGAGATACATGTAGCCCAGATGTTTTCAGCTTAGAGTTCAGAAATTATAGTGAGCATTAAGAAAGGATGGAGAAGGAAAAAAAACTGGGTCAGAAGTCCTATTTCTTTCTGTGTTGTTTTGTTATTGAGACAAGGTTTCTCTATGTGGCCCAAACTAATATCAGATTAATGGTCATCTTCTTGCCTTCAAGTTGTGAGGGCTGCAATAGTAAATGCCCTTCTTTTAAAAGCATATTTCTTAGGTTAAAATTTAGACTTTTCTTTGAGAAACATTGAAAGCTATTGTATAGTAGCACAAATAACTTAATCAAATGTTTTTCAGCATGATAATATTAACACTTGAGGTGAACCTGGAGTAGTGTGACTATTATTTTGCAGTACACTGCTGGGAATATGACCTAAAGTAACATGAAATATGATGGTGAAAGTAAGTATAAATATCTCATGATCAAAACTGAGTGATAATAGAACATCTGGATGGGTTGAATCAAATGTTGAGAGTAAAACAATGCAAGAAACCAACAAGGACTTACAGTGCTTTTTGTACAGGCCAGGAAGCAAAGACTCCAGTAAACAAGCTGTTATAAATTTTCTGGGACAGAATCAGAAAATCAAGCAAGAACAAAATACTTAATAGCTATTTTTATAGCTTTAGACACCATTCCATATTGTATCAGATTTGTTACACAAATAAATTAATATTAACAAACAGTGATATTTTTATATTCGTTCAGTATTCACCAATTGTCAGTTTGTCCTTTTTAGAAGTCAGATTACTTACTTCTTTAGTTATTTAGTTCTTGTAACTAAATTACAATGTTCCAAGCTTTTTTCAGTTCTGAATTTATTATTATACTTTCCTCTGACAATACGAAATTCGCCTTAGTAAAACATCTATTAATTTAATCATTTGAGACTTTTAATAAGTTTCATATAAACTTCATGTTGACACAGTAACTTATTTAAAAAAATCTAAGATAAGGTCATGTAACACAAGTGAAGTTACATAAAATTTAACACACTACAGATTATTATTGGGTATTGGCTGAGATGCAGAGAATGATTCATCTTAATATCTGTCATAAAATTTAGTCAATTAATTGAATCATAAAAATTACACAAAGGAAGCATAAAAGGATTAAATAAACTGATTTCATTTATCAAGTGTATTACTTGATTGAATTCCATCTATTTACAAAAGGTATGATTTGGATAAATTTTATTTATATCAGGAGAGACATTGCACCAAAAGATTTGACTGCAGTATTATACCCAAAGATGGGAGTGTGAAAGTCCATATCTTTTGTTGATATTTATGTGCCCAAAAATCTACATAAATATAAATGCTTAAGGTGAGTATGTATTAAATTTCTAATGTCTAAAGGTAATTTGATAGATGCCAATGATTCACACATAGAATACAGGGGTTATGGTAATAATGAGTGTGTGTGTTTGTGTATGTGTGTTGTATACATACATATATGTGTGTGTAAATGTATACACCCATATGGAGCATGTGGTAGCTAGAGGATGACATTAAGTGCCCTTCTCTTGGTCAAGTATCCCCACCTTATTTCTCTGAGACAGGCTTTCTCACTGAACCTGGACCATGCTAGTTTGGGGCTAGACTGTGGCTAGTAAGACAGATCAGTCCTCCTGTCTCTGCTCGTTAATGATTCTTACACATACCCTCCCTACTACTCTTACTGCTGGACTTATAGGAATGTATGGACACAGTCAGCTCTGAATTCAACTCTTCACACTTACGAAGGAAGCACTCTTATCCACCAGGTCATCTCCCTAGCCTGTTTTTTTAACAGGTAAAAATTGTACCCCATGGGAAACTGGGCAGTATCTGGGTAGATTGATTATTGTCAAAACTGTGATGTGAGGCTTATTGCTGACATTTCATGGGTATCAACTAGAAATGTTCCAAATCAATTGTGTTGTAATGCCCAGAACAAGGTCCAAGCAACCTAGAGTCAATACTAGGTTGAAAAGTACTGATCACTAGGCATAGCTTCCTTTTACTTTCTCTTAGCTTCAGTTATGAAAAATGTTATGCTTTATGTTATAATCAAATGCATATATGGTGCATGATGCTTTTAAAGTGTGTATATTATTTTAAAACTGCGGCTCACAGAGATGAAAGTATTGCCCAAGGACACAAAGCTAGGAAGTGTTGGGTTGAAAATTTCAACTTCTGTCATCTGATTCATCACACTCTCCATTTAAGAAATGTGCCCTTGGCTTGGAAATACCCATCAAGTATTATAGACTGATAACACTTATGTTTTCTCCAATTAAATTTCCATCTGTTGGACAAAAGGCTGTTTCTATATCCCTTATCCAGCTGCAAGAGATAAAGAGCTATCCTGATGACCCTGCTGAGGAAATTGCTTTGACTTCAGCTACTTCGACTCCTTCTTACTTCTTCAGCTCATTTCCAGCTACTGCATTTACAAAAACCACGAAGAAAGGAAGGACAAGGATTCTCTTTTCTGAAAATATTATTCATTGTTATTGATAGGGAAAACAGTATGTGTCACCCTGCCAGACTCCTCCAGAAAGCCAAATCCCATCAGTTGTGCTAGGGTGCCTCTCTGTGTCTGTACTACAAGCCCAGTTCAACATAACTTACTGATATCCTTCCTTGTCTGCCTTGAACTCATTAGGAAATGATATTTAATTTCTTGGGTTTTTCTTGACTATATTCTTTTTTTTCCTTACAGTAAAAAACATTGCTTCAAAAAATCAGTGTTTTTTTTTTTTTTTTTGTTTTATGGATAAAGATGACTTTTAGGTAGTGAGAAACTCATTGACAAATTCATAATTGAAAAAATGATGCAGTTGAGGATGCTTCCTCTGTGGTTGTTAATAGGTGAGAAAATGGAAAATTCCATAATAGCTCTATTTACAAGTGACTAAAGCTTTAAAGAAAATTAATTCAGTTGCATTATGCTCTATCATTTCCTAGTAATTTCCATATGGACTCCATATTTTATGCATTTATGTTTGAACACATTAAAAATAATCTACCTTTGTACTGAGGGTGGTAATATCATGTGCACAGTACAGAATCTCTTCAGTTTATGTAGAAAGGATATTATTAATCTCATTATTTTTTTCAGAAGAAAAATATAATTATGAAAGTAAATGATGTACAAGGACCTACAGTTAATAAAAACACATAGCAGGGACTTAAACTGAGTTCTTCTTGTTGGGGAATACATGAAGAACACTGGGGGTCACGGTCACTGTTTATGTAGCTGCTGTTTCCCTGTTGTGCAAGCTTTGCGAATACAGAACTCACCAGCATAGGCTGCATGTGGAACTTTCTTCCTAATATCCACTCTACCATCCCTGAAACTAAGTCCATAACTGTTTCACAGTTACAACCTATAGAGCCAATGGCCACAAGTGTCCAATAGAGATTCAGCAACCCCTATATTAATGTATTTGTCTTAGAAAATCATTGTGTTATGATAACAAGAATGTAGCCACTCTTTTCTTAGCACTTAACATATGTTATCGTCCAGAGGCTTTGGGCAAAAATGGCTCTACATCTTACAGTAATTTAGTGTTTTTTTTTTTTTTTTTAAGAAGACTGTCCTTTTTAGGAAAATTATCAAAGCAGAAATACTTTTTCTTTAGCATTTTTTTTATCAGCCCAGATACTTTTAGCCTTTTAGTCAGTTCTGAATAATTACTTAGAATAAAGCATTCTATATGGTGGTTTAAATGACAAATGTCCCCCAGAGGATTATATGACCTGGTCCCCAGTTAATGGCACTGTCTGCAGAGGTCATGGGATCTTTAGGAAGGAGAACCTTGCTGAAGAAAGCACATCGCTGTGGGTGAACTTCCAGGCTTTATAGCCTTGCCCTGCTTCCTGCTCATTCTCTACAATAGGAATATTGATGAAATATGATTAGCCAACTTCCTGCTCCTGGACCTTCCTCCAACTCTCTTAAGTTGTCTCTGGCCATGGTGTTTTATCACAGCAACAGAAAATTAATTATGTTCTGTTTTCTTTTCTATGTATTTTTGTGCTAATTTTGGCATGTCAAGGGTATATGTTAATTTTAAGGAATGGAGCTTCCATTAATAACACTGTAGCTATTGGAAATAGAGATCTAACTTATTCAAGTGTACTGATAGACTTCATGGGACTGTGGATGGCAAAAATGACTGAGATAAATTAGAAAGAGGAATGGTATATTTTTAACACACAATTCCAGAACTATTGTCATGTAGTCTCTAGCCTCGTTGTTTTCAGTTTGATAGCACAATACAACACAGCAGAAGGGCATGGTGGGAATAGTCTCCTCACATCATAGTCACCAGGAAGGAGTGGGGATTCCAAAATCACTTTCCAGGGCATGTCTCCAATAATCTAAGTTCCTTCCAGTGGGCCTTACTTTTTGAAGCTTCTACCACCTCCTAATAGCAGCAACAGAGGATCAAGCCTTTAACAGACAGGCCTTAGGGAAATATTTAAGATGCAAACCATAGCAACACACTTGCTTTTTTAGTCATTCCAAAGTCAATTAGAATATAAATAGGAGATTATCTGCCCAAATGATTCCCAGCATTTGTCTCCGAATTATTTTCAGTAGAATTAGCTTGGATAATTGGATAGTTGATTTATTTTTATATCATCACTGTCAATCAATAAACAGCAAGGTGGGCAGTCAGAGGTGCTGGGAGGGAGATCCACTGGCTTCACTCTGTCCTGCGAGAGGCAGACATACGCTGTGAAGACTCTATTGGGGTGTGAAGGTATATCCATACCCTGCCTGCAAGCAGTTCTAGAATCGTGATGCGACCATACACAGGTCCTTGTACACACTCAGAAAACACAGCTGTTCTACATGCATTCAGCTAGAAGGGGGGCCCTTTTGCCAATCTTCAGAAATATCTACAGATGGGTGCCTCAAATCACCATAATGCTAAAGGTGACTATATTTTATAGCTATTTTTGTTTATGAGTGATGTTTCCATGTGAGTGTGCAATGTACAATGTTTAAGTCAGGTTAACTATCTAGTTCATCAAACATTTATTAATGCTTTATAGTAAGAACATTCAAAACTCTCTCTCCCAGGTCCTTCACATATATAAAACATTATCATTATCTGCAGATCTGCAGTTCCTTTTCTATGTAAAAGCACACCCGAGATTTCTGCATTCATTTGAAGATAACTTAGCATCCACCAATTCATTGCTTTTCCCAATCTCACTTTCTCTCACCCTTCCTGGACTCTCAGAAGTGCTGTTTTACTCTTAGGTTCTATAAGGTCAACTTTTTATTATTCTATTTGACATGTAAGGAGACCATGCTTGTCATTCTGTGCCTGACTTAGTTTACTAAACAATGGTATCTGTTTCTTCCATGTTAATGTAGATGGCAGAGCCTTTCTTTTTATGCCTGAATATTATTTCAGAGTAATTGATTCATTGATTCATGGCACCCATGTTATTCCCAGCTCTTGACTTCTTTGAATAATACTGCAATGTACATAGGAGTACAGATGTATTTTCAACATACTGACTTCATTTCCTTTCAGTATATAGTGTATATTACATAGTGGTACTGCTGGGTCATGTGTTTGTTAGATTTTTAATTCCTTTTAAAATATAAGCTGAGGTGATTTATATTCCCTTGAGTGGAATACAAGTTATTCTTTTTTCTCTACATTCTTGAGAGTACTTACTAAATTTTTAATTTTTAAAAAGTAGTCATTTGCTATTTATAACTTATTTATCTCACTGAGGGTTCAGTTTTTTAGTTACTGAATGACTGTTAGTGTTAACCAGTTATTGGTTTTATTTTTTTTGTATGTGTGTGTGTAGTTGGACAATAACTCCCAAATACCCAGCAGCTGCTTCCCAAAAATTGACTTGGAGGCTTAATATTATAGTAAACGCTAGGCCAGTAGCTCAAGCATATTACTAACTAGCTCTTACACTTAAATCAATCCATAATTCTTATCTATGTTTAGCTACGTGGCTTGGTACCTCTCCTCTGCCAAGAATTTTTCTAGTCTGGTTGCCCTGCCTATAGTTCCTGCCTGGATGCTGGTCAATCAGTGTTTTATTAAACCAATATGAATGATACATCATTACAATTTATAAGAACATTATCCCACTGCACATGTGTGTCTGAATGTAGGTTTGTGCATGTGAGTGACATGCCAGAAACATTCCCTATGCTAGTTATAGGCAGTTGTGAGTGGATGCTGGGGATAGAACCCAGGGGTCCTCCACAATAGAATATTATGTTTTTAAATGCTGAGTCATCTCTCCTGCTGCTAGAGTATTTTTGTTGTTGTTGTTGAATATACTATTTTTCATAATATACTGCCTACTCATACAGTGTCTTTTGTAAAATATATCTTTAGGCTTAATGCATGTTTGAAAACTGGTTAAGAGTTTTTCTGTTTTGGTGGTTTCTGTCTTGTCTTGTTGTCTGTTTGGATAGGAGGGCCATGAGTCCTAGTCTAGTCTGAGTGCCATGGTGAGAGCTGATCAAGAAAGAAAGGAAGGTCTGAAGGAAGGAAGGATGGAAGAAAAAAGGAAGAAAGAAGGAAAAGAAGAAAGGAGGAAAGAAAGAAGAAAGGAAAGGAAGGAAGAAAAAAAGAAAAAGGAATAAACTATAATAATCGTTTTCTACATAGCCATTATCTGGTTTTAACAGTTAATACTACTTCAAGTTTTCACATATCTCCTGAATTTGGGTGGAGTCTTTCAAAATCATTTTTGTGCTTCGAGATTATATCATTAACTCCTTTCACTCTTCCCTACAACCCTTGCCATATACCACTCCTTTCTTTCAAACCAATGGCCCCTTTTATTGTTGTTGCTAACATATGAATGTATACATACATACACTCTCCTAAGTATAACCTGCTCAGTCTGTATAAAGTCACCTAGACGAAAGTTTTTAGGGCTGACCATTTGGTATTAGATAAAGAATTGTTGCCGGTTGTGGTGGCGCATGCCGGTAGGATTTGCTGAAGGAGGCAGAGGCAGGAGGATCACTAGTTCGAGGCCAGCCTGGGCTACACACTTTTTGTTGGGGCTGGAGAGATGGCTCAGCGGTTAAGAGCACTGTCTGCTCTTCCAGAGGACCTGGGTTCGATTCCCAGCACCCACATGGCAGCTAACAACTGTCTGTAGTTCCAGTTCCAGGCAAACACCAAGGCAAATAAATAAATAAATAAAGTTTAAAAAAAAGAATTGTTGTCCTCTCCCTGGGGAAGACTATTTCTCCTCCTTAACATCCCTTAGTTATTTGTGCTTTGTGTAGTTCATGTTTTCCCTATCCATGTTATCATGTTTAGGCAGTCACATTGTTAAGACTTCATAGATGTAACTTCTAACATTTCTAGGAGACACAATCTCACAGTAAATTCTTCATCTAGCCTTTACAATCTTTTGGCTCCCACTTGTAAGATGGTTACTGAACCTCAGGTGCAGTGGTTGTGTTGTAATGTATCAGTCAGGACTGGAATCTACAACTCCGTATTTTTATTGGTTGTGGTTTTCTGGAATGGTCTCTGTCTTTTGCAATGAGTGTTTCCTTGAGGAGGGATAGGACCACACTTGCCTGTGAGTATAAGAACTGTTAGTTGTTATGGCCATGCCGCTCCCGACAGGTGCTCTGACGGGCCTGAACGAGGCCCACCGCACCATGTCTGAGGTGTGACTGCTGCATGGTGTCCCTTTAAAGAGCCCTACCTTCTCTGTTCTCTACTCTCTCCTCTCACTCTGTCTTTCTCCTCCCCTCCCCCACCTGTTCCTTTAATAAACCTAACGTGGCTTCTTGGCAGCGTGCTAGTGTATCCACATGTTCTTCCACATGCAAAATACTAACAAGAACAAATACTTATAATGGAGTTAGGGATTGTCCTGGTTTAGTAAAGCAGCAGTTTCAGATTCTCCTTTAAGATCCATGACTTTGGGCTGGAGAGATGGCTCAGAAGTTAAGTGCACTGGCTTGTTCTTCCAGAGGTCCTGAGTTCAATTCCCAGCACCACATGATGGCTCACAACCATCTACAATGAGATCTTGTGCCCTCTTCTAGTATTAAAGTATACATGCAGGCAGACCACTGTATACATAATAAATAAATAAATCTTTTTAAAAAATTCCATGACTTCATTAGCCCAAGGTAGTTGACTAGGTTTCCAGAATGACGCCTGATTTTACTCTTGTTGTGGAAGGGGGAGGGGGGTCTTAAGTCCAATTATAGAGCTATTGGCTATTGTGACATGCTAGGCGTTATTGTGGTTCATAGTTGCTTGCTTTCCTCTTTTTGAATCTTAAATGGCACATTCTGGCACCATGAAGTTGAGATCTCAAAGAGGAGGTTTTGGGGTCAATTACAGCTTGGGGGGGGGGCTTCTGGACCCTGTGTGTCTGAAGTTCATGGTGTCTTTCACAATAGGGACCTACCTTCTACCTCTTGGGGACAACCAAAAGTAACAGCAATAACTGATAAAGTTTGGAAAGTGTCCTGGACAACCTTAAACAACAACTCAAAAGAGAGCTTCTCATGACTGGTATCAGGGTTTTGTTAGACAGTCTTTGGTCCTTGGAGAAAGTAATGTTAGCCCAGATGAGAAAATTTCATGTAAAATACATATGTATATTTATATATAGGCTTACATGTATCATAGGTATTTTTAGGTAGATAACAGTTTGATTCCCTATAACCTTTTCAGACATCCTTACTGTTATTTTACCCTCCTGTCTACCAAGCCCCCTACTCTATAATTACAGCTGCCTCTTTCCCCTTTGCCCCACTCAGGTCACATAAACTTTGTTTTTCCCTTCTCTGTTGTTCACATCCCCCAAATAGCCCACTTTTACTTTCCTGGTTTTAGTATGTGTGCTCAAATATGAAGATTTGGAGCAGAGAGCCCCTGATGAGAGAGAACATGTAACATTTCTTTCTAGGTCTCAGTTTCCTCACTCAATATATTCTCTAGTTCCATTCATTCACCTGTAACATTCATTTCATTTTTCTTTAGAGTTGAATAGTGCATATGTACCACATTCTCCTTATCCATTCTTCAGTTGACGGACATTTACGTTGTTTCCATTTCTAGCTATTGTGATTAGAGCAAGGATGAACATGGATAGCTGCACAAGTGTCTGTTGGGTAGGATGTTGAGTCTTTTGGGCATATGCCAAGGAGTAGTACAGCTGGGTCATATGGGAGTTTCTATCTAGTTTTCTGAGTGTTTAAGACCCTGATTTCCAAAGTGGCTGCACAGTCTGCAATTCCACCAACAGACAATGAGTGGTCCCTTCTCCCCCACATCCTTGCCACTTGTTTTACTGACAGTTGCCATTTTGACTGGGGAAAGAGGAAATCAAAAGTTGTTTTGATTTGCATTTCTTTCATTTATAGTGATGGTGAACATGTTTTTGAGATATTTTTTAGCCAGGTTTTTATTATTGTTTTATAAATTCTGTTGAGAACTCTCTGTTCAGGTCCCAAACCCATTATTTTGAATGGGCCACTGAGAGGGAGGGGGTTTGCTTTAACTCCATTTTTTTTTAATTCTTCATAATTTCTGGAACTTAATTCTCTATCAGATGTATAGTTGGCAAAGATTCTGGCAGATTTTGTGGGCATCCTCTTCACACTCAAATGATTGTTTCCTTAACTATATGGAAGCTTTTTAGCTTTGTGAAGTTCCACTTGCTAATTGCTGGCCTTCATTTCTGGGCAAATGGAGTTCTTCTATTCAGAAAGTAGTTTTTATGTATGAACCTATATCCTCTAGGATAATGTCTATGTTTTTATCTAGCAATGTCAGAGTTTCAAGTTTCACATTTAGGTCTATTATTTACTCGGAGTTAGTTTTGTGCAAGGTGATAGATATGAATCTAAATTCATTCTTCTGCATGTGTATATCTAGTTTTCCTAGCAGATGGCTAAAGATGCTTTGTTCATTGTTTGAGTTTTGATGTTGTTTGCCTATCGAGTTATTTTTATTTTCTTGCATATTCTGGGAATTAACCTATTGTCAGAATCATAGTTGACAAATAATTTTTCATATAATATAATTCTCTCTCTATTGGCTGTTTCATATTGTTGTGCAGAAACTTTTTAACTCAACATAATCTCACTGGTCTATTTGTGATTTTATTTCTTATGTTTTGGGAGTCTTGCTTAGAAAAAAAAACCATGCCTATTTTAGTGAATTGAAGTATTTCCCTTGTGTTTTCTCCTGGTAGTTTCATAGGTTTTCAAATTTGTTTAAAATCAACTCTCAGGAGCTTAGATTCAAGATGGGGTGTTATGGTATGCAGACATAATAGGTAATCAAACACTATCGTTGTATACTCCTTCAGGCTGTTAGATATTTAGTATTATTTAAGAACCTACCTAGGAGTTCATAATCTTGGCAGCACTTAAAAGAAATAGAGCTAATATCTAATTTTGCTAATGCCCCCAAGGAACTGATTTAGCAGCACAGCAGTGCTAAAGTCAGCATAAACTGCTATCCTACTGGCAGCTTTGGAAAAGTTCTTCATTCCCTGGCAAGCACCAGGTTCTGACCACACTACCATTATAAGCATCTTTGGGGCTTTATATTTACTCTGAAAGTAAAGTTCTGTCATTATTTTTGTAATTATAAATGTTATGCTTGGAACCTTTAGGGTAGACTAAAAATATTTTACCTGTAGCTCTCAAATTGGCATAATAAATATTATCCATTCAGAAGCATAAAACACTTACCTACAATATTCTTATTCTGGAGGTTCTGTTGTAGTTGGGAGAATGTGACTTGGGGGGAAAGGAATGGTTGGACCTGGAGGGAGGGTGAATTATGAATGACTTGGCAGTGCAGAGCTCATCTTATCTTTCCTGATAAGCACTGAAGACAATTCCACTTTCATTACACCTTTTTCTTACATAACAAAATGCCTTTCAACTTTCTCTTTGCTTCCACCCAACTTAAAGCATTGCTTTATAGACTCAGATGTGGCGGGAATCCCAGATTGTACTAGAAAAGCGTTGCTTACAGCCCAGCATGCGCGGCGGGGTAAGGAGAGGCGGTGCTTCCGGGGCAGCGCGCGCGGCGACAAAAGGAGAGGCGGGACTTCCGGCCCTGGCGCGCGGCGGCTCCGTACGGCTGTGGCTAGGCGCGTTGCTAAAACCTTTTGCTCATAATTCTAACAAAATAAATCTTATTTAAAACATATCTATTAGTGGTGAGTATACCATGTAAATAAATGACTGTTTAGACCCATACAGGGCACCATAGAAGTGGGTGGAGAATCAGAGGCAGCCAGGTAGGAAGAAGGGGTAAAGTTTACTAGTCGCCATCTGTCCCCCCAAAAAAAAACATATAAAAATTCAGGTGAGCCACAGACTACAAGCCACATAATAAATAAATTCATAAAAATAAGTTAATTTAAAAAAAAGAGCTAGCTAATAATGTGCTTAAGATATGGGCCAAACAATATAAAATATATAAGCATATAATTCATTTCTTTTGAGAGACAAAAGCTGCAGACACACAAACCAAGTTCCAAACCGGCGCCACATGTGTGCCAAGTCATAAATCTCCAGACCCAAACAGGCTAAAAAAAACATACTACAACACTCAAAACTAATACAATCAATGTTATATTATTCATGTGCCAGAAATTCACATCCAATGCAGCATTTTATATACAAATTACAAAAACTGCTTTAGAAATGATGGCAAGCATAAGGAACGCATTGTTCAAGTTTCAGTTTTGAGGTTGAGCTTGCAACAGGAAAGACAAGAGAGGGCCACAGACTTTGAAATAAATGTGGCCTACCAATCACCAGGAAAAAAAAGTTAAATTTTAAATGTGTGCAAGCTTATCCTGAGGAAAAACTGTGAAGTTTTGATTTAGTTCGCATACTTCTTGACCCATATTAGAAGTATAGCTGACCCTTTATACCACTGTGTTTATTTCATTGACCAAATACCAGTGTTTTTGACAGAGGTGGTGACCCCTGCAGGCACCAATTTTGTAAGAGCATACCTCTTCATTACACCCTCCATTAGTACTATCCAGAGTTTTACAGTGGACTTGGGTATTGTAATGCACTCTGAAATAGTGACATTGACCCTGAAACTTTCATTTTATCTGGAGAACAGAAAGCAATTCTAAGTCAAGTTGGTAGTAGGAAAACTGGCAGCCAGCACTCTTTGGCAACTGTCAATCATGTTTGGCAGCCATCTAGTGCACTCCTAGAGAACAAGAAAAGGAGGCAATATGGAATACATTTTGCTAACTTTTTTCTTTCTATTTGGAAGGAAGGAGAACTGGCCTAGTGTTACTTTTGCTGAAATACATGGCTCAGAGTCATCAAAGAATGACATATCTCCTGCCTTTATTTTGCCTATACTAACCTACTAAGTTTAATGGATAATATTGTTTAATGTGCTTCAGTAATAACGTAACAACTTACACAGAGCAGTCAAGAAACATTCTAGGTTAATGGTTCTCAACCTGTGTGTTGTGACCCTTTCATGGGGGCCACATGTCAGATATGGTTTGTGGGATATTTGCATACTGTATGAAAATGTATTGCTGTGATCTGTGTAATTAAAAGGTAAAAGGTCAACAGCAAGGCAGGAGGTATAGGCCATACTTCTGGGCAGAGAGAGAACTCTCAGAAAAGTTTTCCAGCCAGACATGGAGAGAAAATTGGGGGTAAGATGAAAGAGAGGTAATGCCATATGGCAGAATTAGTATAAGTTGGTCAAGTTATAAGAGATAGCTGAGACAAGCCTACATTAAAGGCCAAGCTTTCATAATTAATAAGATGTCACCATGTCATTATTTGGGAGCTGCCTGGTGGGACAGAGAAAGACTCATTACAATGCTGCATATCAGATATCTACCATTACTATTCTAACAGTAGTAAAGTTAGAGTTAAGTACCAATAAATTAACTTTATGGTTGAGGGTCCCCACAACATGAGGAACTGTATTAAAGGGTTGCAGCATTTGTAAGGTTGAGAACCACTGGGCCATATCTTCTTGTTCATAGAGCTAAATTATAGAAAATCAACAAGTCTGAATCTCAGATAGTTTCTTCAATGCAGTGAAGAGTGAACAATAGTTCATATTACTGGAAACTTTATAGAAAAATCAACATGAAAGATCTTTGCAGAATCAAAAGCTGTACATATATACTTGAGATTATTCTATTCCTGGCCCCAAAGGGAGATAAAATTGTGCATACTTACATAACTTCCTTTCAAAGAGTCTTATGTTCAAGGATTAAGTTTTTCTCTTTAAGAACAACTTAAATCATTCATTTGCCAAAAGATGTCGAGTTAGGACTACTATGAGAATGAAAATGCCTTAGTGTCCTCAAAGAGAAATGGATTTGTCATGACTTTAGCCATTTAAAGAAAATGAGGAAACATGTGGTCCAATGGCCTTCACATTTACAGGCATACTTCATCTCCTACCCCCCACCGGCAGTGTGGTATTGTGGTACAAATGAAAGATTTGTGGCAACCTTGCATTCAGCAAGTCTACTGATGTACTGATGCTGTTTTCTTAATATCATATTGGTACCTTGTATCCATACCAAATACAAATATTGGTAATTCTTATGCCATTTCAAACTTTATTATCATCATTTGTTATGACACTCTCTGTCTGGTCATCTTTTATGTTAGTGTGGTAATTGTTTTGAGACACCACACACTATCTCTAGATATAAAAGTGACTTTACTAAAAGTATGTGATCTATGTCGTCAACCAGATGTTTCCTCATCTCTCTCCTCTCCTTGAGCCACTTATTATTTGAAACAAAAATTTTGAAATTAAGATAACTGTAAACCATGTCACATCTTTCACTTCCAATTTAAAACTTGAAATAATTAAGTTTAACATGTGATAGGTTGAAAGCTTGGCCTTCTGCAACAAATTATCCATGTAAAGACAAACTTGTTAAAGGAAATTTAACAAAGATTTGATGACAAAAAGTGCAACCCTATATATATATATATATATATAGAGAGAGAGAGAGAGAGAGAGAGAGAGACAGACAGACAGACAGACAGACAGAGAGATGTAGATAGATGTATGTGTACTGAGACTGATACACTTTTTGTGTCTGCCAACATACCATCAGCCCACGGAGGAATCATTTTGACTTTTAAATCTTATTATTTAGGTAATACATTTTGGCATACTCAAGAGATATCTCAGGGGTTGAATACATTCTGCTGTTACACAAGACTTTGAGTTCAGTTATGAGCACTCAATGCCAGGTGGATCAGAGTTTTGCCTTGTTCAAATTTAGTGGCAGTCTCTTTTCTTGCCACCCAGAACTTATTTCTAATTTTAATAAATTTGTATAGCCCCCTTAACCTCTAACCAACCACCAATTTGAGTCAGCAGCCATCAGCTTCAAAACAAATCCTACCTCAAGAAAAAGATGACATGTTGAAAATTCAGATCAACACTAGCATTTTTGAGCACTAAAATATTTCTAAAATTTCATATTTATACTTTCTTTAGACATGTTATTGTATATTTACTTACTGGACCACAGCATAAAGTAAACACAACTTTTTATGTACATTGGGAAAACAGAGAATTTATGAGATATTTTTTATTGCAATAGTTACCTTATTGTGATAGGCTGGATCTAAACCTAGATTGTACAATATTACTGGATTTTTTCAAAACAAGGTAGTTTAGCTGTATGCAAACTGAGGATTCACTGGTAAAATCAGGTGCGGCCAATAAGTTGATTCTCCTGTGCTTTCTGCCATTAGATTATTTAACCATCTACTAGGTGTTAGGACTCAATATTTTCATGAATAGTTGTCTCACAGCAGGGGACTTCCAGAAAACCAAATGATGGCAAAAGAAACCTCTCTCTCTCTCTCTCTCTCTCTCTCTCTCTCTCTCTCTCTCTCTCTCTCCTCTCTCTCTCTCTCTCTCTCTCTCTGAATTAGCTCTGGTGATTACAAAATTGGAAGAGAACCAAAACAAACAGTCCTCTCCAAACATTACCTCACAAAGAAAATTTTTAAAGGATATACAAAGCACTTGTTTAAACATACTACTGAAATACTCAGAAGGGAGAATTTTGTTTGTGTGTACTGAAGGTAGAATTCTTCCTTATAAACAGAGACTGGGAAGGCAACTTCAGCATAGAACGTATAATTTCTCTTATACTGTTTAAACATTTAGAGCCTTAGCATTTTTCTTGGCCCGAATAAATTTCACTCAGATATCACTATTAGTTTATTCTACGAAACTTCTGGAGACACTTCCTCTGCATTTTGCTTTTTGTTAAATCCAATTCTTTTGGTTTAATAGTTTATCTTTAATTGTCGATTTCTTTGGGTATTGTAACTGTTCAATACTCGGCCTTTGTACTAAAACCATCCAGCCCCTTCTGGGGAGGAGGCCCGCCTCCTCCTTTGGACCCCGCCCATTCAACATTTGTAAATACGGGAAAGGGGGGTACAAATATCGCGAGACTTCAGCGGTTTCCTCGCATAGGCTTGGGGGACGGACGGGACTTGCGCAGAAGCGCCTTTTGAAGCCAGAGTGGGAGAAGGGGGCGGGGCGTCCGGCTCTGGACGCCTGTCCTCAGCTGGAGCTGTGGTTTCTCGGCCTGTGTATTCATCCCCGCACAGCGCGCGTGCGCAGCTAGCTCCTGCGCGCGGCTCCTGCAGGTGTGTGTACAGCGAATGTCGGTGTGAGGTCTGCTGTGTAAGGAAGGCCAGGCCTGGTGACGGCCGCTGGGGTACCGGCTGTGTAAGGTAGGCCATGGTGCATACAGAGAAGTTAGAGTTTGCTATGGGCCACCCGGAAATACCCAAGGCTCCTGCAGAGTTCCAGGGTCGGGAGTGAACGAGTCGAGTCCCGGCAACTTGGCGCTATCCCGGGCGTGGGCCGCGCCCTTCCCGCGTGGGACGGGTGCTTGCTGCCCATGCTCGCGTGCTGAGGCCCTGTCGCTAGCCTGAGCACCCGGCTCCTTTCAGGAGGATGACTGAGGGAGACCCTCCTGAGCCTTGGAGGTGCCCGAGGGGCTGGCACCGCACAGTGCCCAGTCTGGTGGTGCGTGGGGCTGCAGGTAACGGAAAGGGATGCAGGGATGTGGAAGTTAGGTTGGCTACTTCTCGGTTGCCTCTGGCGACAAATCAGTGACATTCGCCTTCCAAACAAACCGCCCTTGCTCCTGAGCCCAGTGTGCCTGTTGACTCTGCAGTAGTTCTGGGTTCATGAATGCAGATGTGGATGTATGTGTGGTTAAGGTACCCTGACTGACGTGCAGTATTGTTAAACATTGGCCATTTAAACTTGGTGCCTTTTCACCCAAATGGCTTGAAATTATCATGCGAGACTTTTTTTCCCCTTTTGTACTACATGTTTTTCTTTGTCTTAGTTGCGCCTGTGTCTGCCCCTGTCTCGTGGTGGTGGCGGTCACCACTTCATTCTTTGTCTAAGCTGCCCTTTATTCTTTTTATCTGTTAATTCATAAAAATATTGTGTGGGGTTCTTTTTCTCCCATTTTTGTTTCTTGTTGAAAAAGGTATTTCTAAAGGATTTTAAATTATATAAGGGTCAATCGAAGTTTAATGATTTGATTTTGTCAAGCACATTGAAATTATTCAGCCATAGTGTGAGTTTAAATACAACTAACACTTGAGACGAGCTTTTATTTCTGGCTTTGTGAGAGGTTTGTTTTCCTAGTTTTCACCCATTAAGTGTAGTTTTATAATTTGTTTTCTTTTGTACAATTGATTGTCTCTTAACTAAATTACAACCTATTTGATACATGGGATCATGGTTAATATGTTCCTTACCTGTTAGTTTTCTCCTTGAGGTAACCAAATACCAAAGAAGGAAAAAAACTACAGGGAGTTGAGGGAACAGTCCATCCTAATGGGGAAGACACAGGAAAGGTGAAAATGTGGCTCATAGGCTGCAGGGTGGTGAGCTTGCCTGCTGAGATCTGGGAAGAAAACAGACTGGGCAGGAAATAAAACTGGTCCTCTAGGCTCAGCAACCAGCATTTTATTCCCTCTGCCTACGGCCCTTTCTAAAACCTCCCCAAACAGTCCCACCCGCCAGGGATCAGTTTTAACACAGAAATCTGTGAGAAGTTTTTACAGCCAGATCATAGCAGCTGTTATTTGACTTGTCTTTTTAAAAAATTTACCCATTCTTTTTTCTGTATTTTTCTGAAGATTTCACATTATACAACTTATTTCATGTTATAAGGGCTGCTAAGAATGTGCTTGATGTCACAGGGTTATCATTAACATAAATAGCTAGATTAGGATTCAGGTAATGATATATATCTTCACTGTGCATGGAAGTCATAGTCTTGTTTGTGAGATTCCTAGAAAATATCCAAGAGTGAGACCCCACCCAAGATCATGCACATTTGGGCTGTAAGCATGAATATTGCATTGTTACTGTGTTTGCTTGAAAATATTTCTTCATAAAATATACGTTATCTCTGTGTTGGTAACCTTCGCAGCAAATACATGTTGCTAATTGTGCTGGAGTTTGGAATTGCAACAGGTCAGAGGCATTAACCAGACTCTAGTATATGGGGTATTCTTCTCCTGTGTTGCCATAGTTTTCCAGTCTTTCTATCCTGCCTCATGTCTGCTGTTTTATTTGTCATTTAGAATTTATATAAACTAACTAAGAAAGTGTGAAGATGAGCAGCCGAAGGAAACGTGCTCCTCCAGTGAAAGTGGATGAGGAAAGGCAGCAGCAACTTCACTGGAATATGCATGAAGACCTGAGGAATGAACCCCTCACCTTGACTATTGAGGAGCAGCCCCACTCGGGTGCAGACTCTTCTTCTGATTGCATCATCATAGATGATGACACTCATGAAGATGCAGGTCACAGAGATAAGAAGAGGCGTTCAGAGGCTGTAAGCACTGTAGAATCCACTGAAAAAGAGACCCCTTTGTCTGTAAAGTTGAATGTTACGATTTCTCCCTATCATGTCGATCATTCTTGGAAAGCACTTCTGGGAGATTTTGCTCTTCAGCTTCTCCATGAAGAGAGTTTAGTTGAACATTTTTCTGAAAGGAGTTTTACATTGATGAGTTCAGAGTCAAGCAATCAGTTTCTGATCTATGTCCATTCGGAATGTATAGATGCACAGAAACAAGAAAGTGTACACAAAGAATCAGCCGATTTTTGTAGCAAGAGTCTTCGAGTGGAATCATCCTTCAGTAGTGACATGTTACAGGATTTGGCCTGGCTGCAGAAGAAAAGAGGAATAAAACTTTATCAGAGACCAGAAGGAAATCATACCATCAAGGTATTTAATTTCTGTGGTGTCTTGCAAGGTTCTACATCAAAGTTAATTTAGAAAGTCTCAAGACCCAGCACTGAGTTTCTCATTATTGTTTCAAAGAATACTGTTTATGGGGCTGGCCTTAAATAACTGTACGACTGTGCCTCCCTACCAATCAATCATTTCTAGCTAGGACTTTTCTAAGGGGATTTCCTTGAGTTTTCCTTCCTGCCTCTGTGCTCAGTTACTTGTTTTGGTCCTCACTGTCTTGCATTCTAATATCTTGTATTTTCAAATCCTTGTCTACATTGTTTTAGAAATGGTATGATAAGAATTAATTTCCTGGTTGTAGAACTTCAGTGTAGTCTTCCTAATCTGACCTACAACTCTCATATGTCACTGAACCATACCCTTTGTGACTGTGCTTTTTTTCTTTGTCCACAAATTCCAAATTAGTTTGTTTTCCCACACAGATTCTGTCTTTCTATCTGTGATTTTCTCAGTTCCTCTGCCTAAGATTATTTTTTTTCCCTTTATTTACTAATTATACATCATTCTCTGGTAATCTGTTTAGAAGCCGTCTCATGCATGGAGAGCTTCTCTTAAGGCACAGCCGTGCTGGCACAAACCCTGACCCAGAATAACTAATACATATTTTGGTTTTGGTTTATTTTGTTGTTTGGTTTTTTTTTCCTTCCTTCCTTTCTTTCTTTTTTTTTTTCTTGACTGTTTGAACTGCATTTACATTTTGGATTTTTCCTGCTTGCCAAACTGAGGTCTTTATCTTCACTGCCTACTAAAGTGCCTGCTTGGTACATAACATTATCAGTACATTTGTAATTCATTTCAAGATATGTATTTAGTAGGTTGTGTAAATGTGTGCAAATCACTCAAATTGTCTAATATCAACTTTTTTCTGTATGAACTATAAACAGTACCCATTCTTTCATGATAGAATTTTTATAATTCAAGTGAGATGATATAAGTAGGTGTACTTTGTAAAAAGATAATATGCTTTATGCCAAAAGCTGAAAGAAAAATTCTAACATGTTGCTTAATCTTTGTGTCACTGAAATGTTTTTCTTACACATTTCTTTAAAGTAATTGCATCAGTAGGTCTAATTACTTCTGGAGAGATCTGGTGTGTTCAGGATGGAATGGCCATAGACTTATTTCATAATAACCTAAAGAATAGAGAATGTTTGGAAGCATTATACAGCAGTTAACTTACCCTGGACAGTGAAACTCATATACATGCAATTTCCTGTCTACTGATTTTGATGACCAGTATTTTGCTGAGTGATAGCAAGAATGTAGAAACTCATGGCTGGTGTATCAGTATTCTACTCTTAAAAATCAAATCTTAATCTCTTTCATTTTTCCTGACCTTGATTTTTATAAAAATTTAAATATTTATCTGTTGCGACTACAGTAAGCCTTTTCCAGTTGAACAAAAGGCAAATGCATATGGTTTTACAATGTAACTCACTTGTTACTGTGTAATGTTTTTATATTTCAGAAAAAGAAATCAAGAATTTCAGTCATTAGGGAGTTTGGCTCCAGGATAGCTGGAGAAATGAAGAAAGTAATGGTCTGCCCTTAGAAACCTTAAAAGTTAAGCAATTAAAAAAAAAGTTAAGCTATTTAGGCTGTGTCATATAGACTTTTCATTTTAAAAATGAGAACATTTGAATCTAAACAAAAGTTATATTTCCTAAATTTCTTTTATTCCTAAGTGTCATTGCCTGTACTCAGATCTGAATATTTCAGCACTTAAGATTTAATATTAGTCAAGGTCTGCTTTTTTCTACCTTTTATTTCATATTTGATCTGGTGATGAGGATTCCCAAACATAACAACAAAAGGGTGAGCCGGTGTGTTTAGCTTTCTAGGAAATGCTTCCTTGTAATGAGCTTCACTGATTATTCAGATGCTCACTATGTTTAGAAATAGTGGCATGGTGGGTAGAATAACATTTTCCTGTGTTTGGTCCCAATTAAGGAAGTCTATTTGTTTTTATTTTTCTAATAAATAATGCATCATAGACATTTATAGAGTGAATTTATGAAATTAAAAATATCCTATGCTCGTGGAATAGCCTTTAAAAATAGTGAATCTGGGGACTGGAGAAGTGGTTCAGTGGTTAAGAGTACTAACTGCTCTTGCAGAGGACCCAGGTTTGGTTCTTAGCACCTGCAAGTCAGCTAACAGCCATCTGTAACTTCTGCCCCCATGGATTCCCTTTCCTCTCTTGGCCTCCACAGGTACTGCAAACATAAACATAACCATCCGTGCAGACAAAACACCCATATACATAAAAAAAAAAAAACCTCAGAATGTTTTTCTTTAGAAATAGTGACTCTGAAAAAGTTTTTCTTGTGTCCTTATGAAGAATAATATATTTCTAGTAAAATTTTAATTCTCTTTAGGTTGGAATTTATATCTTGGAAGCTGGTTTAACAAGACTAGACTTTATGAGTGATGCAAGTTCAAGAATGAAAAAGTTCAATCAGCTCATGAAGAGAGTGATGGAAAAGTTACATAATTTTATTATTTCAGGTAATTATTAAAGTAAACTTTAAAATTGCATTTTTGGGTTGTCAGTTTTTCCTCATCTTGTACCTATAACAACTTGAAAAATAAATAGTAAAAAATGAAGAAACTTAAATGATCTTCATAAATGATCTTCATACAGACTTGTACTTCAAAATCTTATGTGGAATGCCCTCACTGATTGTTTATGCACTGTATTTGTTTAATATTATGCCCAGCATTCAAAAACTGTTTGCAAAATCTATGTACAAAGTCAAAAGGTAGTCAAAACACATCTGAATTGGTTGGATTCTTCCCTCCTTCTCTCCCTCTGCCCCTCCTTCCCTTTCTTCCTCTCTTTTTCTGCAAAATTTCATAATAGCTAGAGATACTTTGCTGGCCTTTAATCTACCTCACTACAGCTAAGGGCCTGTGACTATCAGAATATAACTCAGTGGTAGAGAGAAATAGACACAGAAAGGACTGCTGGTCCAGTACTGTCTGCCACTGATAGACATGGGACCAGCTGGGGTGCACCCAGCTAGCTATGCCGCTGGAGAAACAGCTTGGATTCTTCAAGTTACAGTGGTCTGGTATTTCAGGGCAAGTTTTAGAATATCCCATCTCTCTATTTCTTTTCTTTGTACTTCCCCCCACCTTAGGTACTAGATGTCAAACCTAGAACTGCGCACATGCTAGACAAGTGTTGTACTTCTGAGCTATAGCGTCAGTGCTGTAGAATATTTTCAGGTTGTTTTTGAACATAGTGGGTAAATTGTAGCCTTAGCTCATTCTTTTAGAACTTCACAATACTACTAATAGTAAGTTATTTTGAAAGTTAGAGAGCTAGGGGCTGGAGAGATGGCTCAGAGGTTAAGAGCACTGACTGTTCTTCCAAAGGTCCTGAGTTCAATTCCCAGCAAAACCACATGGTGGCTCACAACCATCTATAATGAGATCTGGTACCCTCTTCTGTAAACTTTATACACAATAAATAAATAAATATTTAAAAAAAAAAGTTAGAGAGCTAAAGGGAAGAAAATATCATGTTTTAATTAGAAATGCTATTAAACACATCTAGAATTTTTTTAGTTATAAGAATTTCAGCCAGTTATAGTAGAACACACATAAACTACCAGTGTTCAGGAAGGAAAACTTTTAAGCTTAAATATCAATACTTGATTACATTATTTTGTGCTAATGATATGAAACAAATGCATAATTAAATACTGTAGTTGTGAAAATCCCATATGATATTTTCTATTGAAAATAATTTATAGGTTATTCAGTACTTTCTTTGTAATTGAGCATATTAGGTATGTTCTATAAAAGCAGGTAGTTTCACTACGTTCTCTTTGAGAATAGTTTAGAAATAAAAATGGTTCACCTCACATTAAAAAATAATGCGTGTGTTTAAAGTTTTTATTTTTTCAAGTTACAGTATGAATCTTCTACAGGGCAGTTGTGTTCAGCCAGTGAAATGTGTCAGCTTGACACATTAATAGTTTCAGCGTATTTCTTCACTAGCTGCTACTGCTACCAAAGGTCTACTCTTACATTTTAGCCTGACAAATTAATGAGAACCTGGTTTTAATAAGCATAAAAATATAAGAAGTTTTTACCTTAAGATGAAAAGGTGAAATAAGTTAATTTGTAAATCACAGGTGAAACATATACTCTGTCTTTCTTAGTTACTGAATACTTATGAGAACAGAACATGACAGTTTCTCTGAGGAGCTCTGACAAGTACAAGTGGATAGATTACAACACCTAGTTATAGCCAAAGCATAATGTAGCATATGAACACCCAGGAGAGCATTGATACCTTGCAGCATTTGAACTACTTTAAAGAATGCGTAGGTAGATATTTTGGTGGGGAGGGATTTCCAGTTACAAAACATACAGATCAGGACTGTGGAGATGAATAGATGCCTGTGGGTTTCCTTCAGTTAGGACTAATGGTTAGAAGTCCTGGTAGCACAGCCCTTAGAAGACAGACATGAGGATTTTAAGTGTGAGGCCAATCCAGAGAGTATTGTGAAATGTCTAAAACACACAGTGGAAGGGAAGGGTTTAAATAAAAAAACATTGATTGTGGCTTACAATGAGGATCCTGTTTTGAGTACCTTTGTTGGATATACAGATGTGCTGGAAGAAGATGAGGAAGATTCAGACAGTGAGCCAGAAGGCCAGGACATTGATGAGCTCTACCACTTTGTGAAGCAAACACACCAGCAAGAAACACAGTCAGTCCAAGTGGATGTCCAGCATCCTGCATTGATCCCAGTTCTGAGACCGTACCAGAGAGAGGCAGTGAACTGGATGCTCCGACAAGAGCATTTCAAAAGTGTTCCTGCTAGTGGCAAGTATCAGATGCTTAAAGAAGGGTTCATTGACTGAAGGCACACCGTTGAAAATAGCTAATGGTGGGGAATGTGCTAGGGTGATGGCAAGTAATCATACGAAAAAGAATAGTTTTCTAAGAAGTCTTTCAAAATAGAAATCTAAGAAAATATGTGACTCTTCTTATTTATATAAGTCTAAACTTTTTTTTCTTCAGCCTTAACGGGAAAGTAGTAAAAGTAAGAAATAAGTTTAAATTATAGTACCTGTGTGTAATTTTATTTTGGGAGGTCGTAGCAAGAAGATAAGAAAAGTCATCCCAGGCTACCATGTGAATTTCAGGCCAGCCGTTCTGGGCTATATACCCTGCTATCTCAGAAATAACTAAATAAATAAATTATAACTAAGTAACTAAATAAATATCGCAGTTTGTCAACAAAAGATTAATTTTAGACCTTGATTAGTTATGTGTAAGAAACTTCCCAACTTCACAGTAAATGTTAGCTACAGAGCAGATGTATTGGAGGGGTGCTCTAGGAATAGTTTTTGCTTGTTTGCTTTGAGACAGGGTCTTTGTGTAGGCCCTGGGTGTCCTAAAACTCATTGTTTAAACCAGGCTTACCTTGACTTTAATTAGACTTCCTGTTTCTGTTTCCTGAACACTGGGCTTAAAAGTGCACATCACCATGACCAGCACTGTTTTTAAATCAGTAGACAGATTTTGAGAGTTTTACATGATTATGTAAAATGAGTTATTAACTAGTTCTGATTTTTCCTGTATAGATTTACTACTCAGTTAGTGACAGATATTTCTTCAAAGTATTACAGCGACCTATTTTTTCTTTCTAAGTTTTAATTTTGGATGATATCAACAGATAGGCAATATTATTTCTTTTTACTTCTGATCCTTTCAAATATCAGTAAATTTATTTTCTTCCAAAACTACTTTCTTCATCACTATTTCCTATCACACTCATATTCTTTTGCATTCTCTCAGCCTGCCCTGAAACAGACTCTGGAGTTGGATACTCTTGGCCTCACTGCCCATCTCTCATTCAGTCTTTTCCTCTCAATTATTTGTTTGGAAAATTGTTAGTTTTATATAGTCCCACAAAGGTTGTATTATTTTTCTCTCAAAAATGAAATATTTTTCTTTGGATACATAATTTCAGAAAGTTTAATTTAAACAACAAAATGTTGTGAAATTAAAGGTTAAGATGCATTTAAAAAAAATCTGTATCTAGTTTTTGTCAGCCTTCCACTGTAGGTAGAGAGTTTCACAGATTGAGAGGTTTCTGGCAGTGGCTAGCCTGATTGCTTTGGACCTGAGGAGAGATTCAGTGTTTACAGGGAAGAAAGTACCTTGTTTCAGAAAGGAATGCTATCAAGTACATCCAGATTTTTTTTAATTCTAAGAATTCTATCCAGCTATGGTGAAGTATACCTGAGTTGGAGATACTTGGAAGGAAAACTTCATGCTTACATATTCTCAATTATATAATTATAGAGTTGTGATGGTATGAAGTCAGTGCACACTGCAGCTGTAAAAATCCTGTATATTTTGTACTGAAAATAATTTATAGGTTATTCAGTACAGTCAGTCATTGAGCATAGGCAGTGTGCTCACAATGTTTGCATCATTACATGTGGCTGCAGAGCTCTTCATCTCACTGTTGCCTGGAAGCAAAGAACATGTTAAAAAAGGATCAAGAGTAGATAGATTCCCCAAGGACAGACCCAGTAACCACCGACTGATTCTCTTTAACTGGATCCTATCTCAAAGTTTCTACTAGTTCCTAGTAATCCCTCATTTAATGAACCTTCTAATAAACTAGTTCATTTATGAAGTCAGCACCATCATATTCAGTCACTTTCCCTAGGCCCCCACCTCCCAGGCATTGCTTCAGTGGTAACAATGTGCTCAACACATGAGCCATTGGAAAACATTTCAGATCTGTGTCATAACACCATTTAACAGAACTAGACCTGCCAGAGGAAGTTCCAGCTCCATATGGTTCTTGAGAGTTGAAATATTATCTACCAAATTGAATTTAAAATACACAGGATTTCACATAGTGTGATAAAAAGGAAACCATGTAAAACCCTTTTATTTTCATATTGGTTGACATATTAAACAATATTTTAGTATTAGGGTAAAGTATACTCTTAAAATTATTTCACTTGTTTCTTATTTTATAATAAAACTGCCAATTAAAATTATGTATGTGATTCATTATATTTTGTATAGTACTGGTACAGAAATTACACTGCCTTAAGACATTTGCCTATGACCCAGTCAGCCTTGGTACTTATACTTCAAGAGGCAGCTTTGCCACCAGTAGCTTGGCCTGTAAAATGAATCATTCATACACACACATACAGACACAAAATTTGAATGAGGATTTTATTTCCTTTTATATGACATTTTTGAAATGTGTCTGTACTGTGTATCAGGAACTCATTGGTTTGTTTTGTTTTTTACTTAATAGACTAGATTTCTGAATTAAATCTTCATAGCATTTTTTTTTTATATAAACACTGTATCTTTCCCTATGTCATCTTTACTTTCTTAGACATTATTTTCATTCATTGGTGGATTGAGACTGACTTGCTATTTGGTAAATTAAAAGATAAAGACCAGAGAAGGTTGAGATAAAGTAATACTTAAATATTACAGTTTGAATGTTCTTTTTCCTAAGTGAAATGAGCCTTTCTTTTCACTCTCTAGTCCATATGAACTACAGTTAAATGTTGGAGCCAAGTTACTTTACTGAGTTATTTTAAAGTTGCCTGTGATCCTCCTACTTCTACATCCTGCAGCAGCAAATCTTCTGAATGATAAGCCACCCAACACTAGACCCTGAGATTAAGACTCACATGCTTTACCAACTCAGTTAGTTAAGCCCTATTACACAAATTCTATTTGGTATTATAATAAAAACTCAGAGCCAGATATTGGGGAAAAGCTGAAATATCAGAGATAGAAAAACAAGCCACAGCCACTTCTCACCAAGCCAATTCTCAGGCTTAAAACGGTTGGTCCTGTCTCCAGAATTTCACAGACTGAGTGCCTCTGGGCACAGGGAAAGCTGAACTCCTCCCTCTTCCCCCCCCCCCACCCCCAGCTATCTCACTTCCTGGTTCAACTTTCCTGCTTCTAGGATTGAAGGTGTGTGCCACCAACGCCCACCTGTGTTTGTCCTTGAACTCAGAGATCCAGAGAGCCTCCCAGTGCTGGCTTTGAAGGCATGGGGCACCACTCCCTGACCTTCTTGGCTTGGCTGTGTGAGTGACTCTATCCTCTAATATTTCAGGATATTTTTATTAAATGTACACTATATCACCACAGGCTTTTCTAACCCAAAATCTTTTTCCAGTTGTGCAAGTGAAAAATTAGTTTTCTCCAGCAGAGTCTCACTAGGTACACAAATCACTCTTTATGGTGGGCCCCATGCCTAGCCTTGAATGATCAACACAGAATGAACTCAGTGGCATGTTTGGAGGTTCTTTGTTTAATAATGCATATAATGCTGTTTTGTCACAGTTCCCCCACCCCCACAGATCCTTTTCATATATATTATGGTTTCTATTTTTATGCTTCTATGGAATTTCTGTTTGTACAAATTGCAAGCATGTATGTCTGTGTCTAAATATGCTTACTGTGCTTTTTCTATTTTTCTGTTTGTCTATAATCTTTATTATTTTCAGTTTAGATGGATGTTTGTATTCTAGTGAGAGAAGGAAAGGGTGTAGATCTAGGTGGTTGGGAAAGAGCTGGTGGGAGTTCAGTGAGGGAATCTTAGTCAATATATTGTATAAAAAATAATCTATTTTAGTAAGAAAGAAAAAAGTTGCCCACTTTCTAGGTGCTATGTTAAAGGTGACCCTATCAGGTTGAGTTGATGATGTATGACTGTTTCTTGTTGACCCTCAGTAGTTTGTTGTGCCTTGCTCTCCATGTTAGGTGTTATTAATTGCTTATATGGATTTGTATCAAAGCAAAGGGAGCCAGGAGTAGTATTAGAAGAATGCTTTAAAAAGAGAACTGAGGGGGCTGGAGAAATGGCTTAGGAGTTAGAAGAACTGACTGCTTTTCCAGAGGTCCTGGTTTCAATTGCCAGCACCCACATGGCAGTTCCAAATTGTCTGTAACTCCAGTTCCAGAGGACCCGACACCCTCACACAGACAAACATGCAGGCAAAGCATCAATGCACATAAAATAAAAATATATAAAATATTATTTTAAAAAAAGAGAAAACTGTAGAGAACCATGGCCTTTTACCCATGTGCTAAGTGAGAGGCAAATATGTGGCTTTTTCTGAGTGAGCTTTCTCAAGAACATGGGTTACGTGAGTCACTATCCACACTATTCTGTTTGTTTTATTTTAGTATCAATATGTGACAGGAAAATAAAATAAAAACAAAAATTCTTATATAGTTATGCTTTTTTTTAGACAACTCCCTGCACTTCTTGTGGCGAGAAATTGTTACACCTGATGGTTTGAAACTCTACTATAATCCATACACAGGCTGGTAAGGCAAAATCTTATATGCTTGATTTTTAAAATATATACAATAAATATATATACATACACACATATACATGTAAAATGTATACATGTTCACAGGCTTGAGGAATCCTAAATTACTATGTATTTCTATAGCTAGGATAGACTCAGAAACAAAAGCAGTTGTCATTTCTCAGTGAGTGGGTTTATCATGGAGACAGAAACTGTTGAGTTATCAAAACTGACAAAGATGGCTGGACATGGTGAGGCATGTGCTTTAATCTCCGCACCTGGAGAGGCATGGGCAGACAAATCTTTTGAGTTGGAGGCCAACTTGATCCACATAGAGTTCCAAGCCAGCCAGGGATATATATATATAATCAATATTTATTGTCTTTTTTCAATCACAGGTTCATAAAGACCATAAAGAGAAAAATGCTTCCTTCTAAAATGTTATAAAATTACATATATTTATTTATTTTGTGGCCAGGGAAGGAGAGGTACCATGCATACCTGTGAAGAAAGGAGTCAGCTTGCAGAAGTCTGTTCTCTCCTTTTGTGTTTGTCCTAAGGCTTGGTGGCAGGCACTGTCACCTGCTGAGCCATATTGCCCGGCCAAACATTTCTCTTTAATTATAGAAAAGATAAGATGTTGACTATGTACTGGCACCATTCTTGTTTCTACAGACATAGTTGTGTGCTTGATTATTTTTATTTCATTCCTGTTACCACCTATGATTTGTAAATTTGAATTGTTTTCTACTAAATGAGGTTTCTATAAAGTTTTGTGCATTTTCTTTATTCTCTTTGGGAATACTAATAAGGAACAGTATGAGTTTTATTTAAATTTTTGGGTTATATTTCCTCTTAGCGTCATTCGTGATTTCCCACATGCTGGACCACAGTTGCTTGGTGGAATCCTAGCAGATGAGATGGGTCTTGGAAAAACAGTGGAGGTTCTGGCCCTGATTCTGACACATACTCGACAAGATGTCAAACAAGATGGTCTCACTCTTCCTGAGGTACAAAGAAATCCTGCAGCCTCCAGAGAATGGGAGCATGGGATGTCAACAGACCTTACAGTGAACATTGACCATTTGCTTGACCATCAAATCAATCCCTTTTGTGCATTGGCTTGTGTTCATGTTTGATTACTTTTAAGTGACTACAGAGAATGGGATATTGATAACCCAGCAAGTTTTTCTTGAGTGATAGAGACCAGTTAGTAATAGGATATATAGTAAGTTACTAGTCTCCCAACTTGTTAGCCGAGCACTCCTTTACAATACATTCTACTGATGCTTCAGATATCTTGTCAGTACTATAAGGTCCATATTGCCACTGAATATTTTAAAAACTGTCTACTTAATTACAAACATCAGATCCTGATAAGTAGTACTTACTGATTGTCTGATAACTTAGTAGTAATATATTGTTAAATAGATTTTGTATAAATATATGAATTTTAGAGTTTGCAAAAAATAACTTCCTATATCTCCCAGTAGTGAAACCTGAAGCCAGCACAATAAGCCCTGCTGACTTTAGCCCACCAATCAAAGGTAGAACTAATTAATAGCCTTCTAGAACCACAAGTCCACACTCTCAGTATGTATGTAATCTGCTATAAAGTCCACATATGCAAAATAAACCTTAGAGATTTTAGTAGTAAATAGAAATATATATACATATATAAACACATTCTTATGAATTTAAATAAGTATATATATTTACATATATATGATGAGAGTGGTCTGGAAATACGACTTCAGCAGTTAGGAGCTCTGAGCTCTGCTTGCTCTTCTAGAGGAACCTGGTTAGATTTTCAGCACCCACCAACTAAACAATTATCTATAACTCTAGCTCCAGGTGATGCCCCTCACTCCTCTGGCTTTTGTGGGCACTGCGTGCTTGTGATACATAGACATATGCAAACAAGATACCATTACACATAAAACAAAAATAATAAATCTTACTTTAAAAAGGATATTATATGTGACTTGAAGTATTAAGACCTTCTAAGATATTTCTGAGATTGCATACTTTATTTCTATATTAATGTTTCATTGTTATAAATTTAATGTCAATTCTATTTTAAAATGTGTCTCTAAATTACTTTCAGAAATTCCCTACATTTAGGTAATTTAAATAATGTACACAAATAAAAAAATGATGGCTAGTTGCAAACTCCAAAATAAAAATTAAAAAGTTTATATGGTGAATAACATTTAGTTATCTCCTTTTACAGCTGTATATGACTATTTTCCATTTCTTTAATAGAAGAAGGTTAGTAATAATAACTCAGATTGAACACCAATTATTTCAACCACAACATGTCATGTATTTCAGGGGAAAGTGGTGAATTATTTCATTCCATCTCACTGTCCCAGAGGAAAAGTAAAAACTAGAGAAATCCAAGATACAGAATATGAACCAAAAGAAAAAGTCCACTGCCCCCGTAAGTATGATTTCTTCAAGTAGCTTCTTAAAGTGATTTTTTACTGCAGTTTATACGCCCCTAGAAAGGTTTAATCATCATGACTAGTTTGTTTTTTCAACTGTTTATATTTAACATAAGAGTATGGTTACAAGTTATATTAGCAAAAATAAAGAGTTGGGTATTTGGTCCCAATACTACTAGTTCAGTCTATTGCACTTAAATTTCTTCAATTTTGCTTATTTTCTTTTTTAAAATACTACTTTTTATTTGAGAGTTTGTTTTGTTTACATACCAACACTGTTCCTTTTCTTCTCTCCCCTCTTCCCAGTCATCCCCCAGCCTCCCTCACGCCACTCCTCAGAGAGAGTAAGGATTCCCAGGAGGAGTCAATACAGTCTTACATATCAAGCTGAGAGAGGACCAACCTCCCCCCCCAGTATCAAAGCTGCAGTTTTACTTATTTTTATCTATTAAGAGATGAATTTTCCTCAGCAATGATAGCATAGCATATGCTAGGAAATTTAGGAGATTGTACTTTATATAAAGACTAAGTCTTTTATCTATTTTTTTAACTCAGTCCTTAATTCAGATTACTATTGAATTTCATTTCATTTTAGTTATTTTGAGTAATTAGCATATCCTTTTGTCTATTCCCTTGAACTTTTAGCTACACGTGTGATGATCCTAACAGCCGTGAAAGAAATGAATGGGAAAAAAGGAGTTTCTATTCTTTCCATCTATAAGTATGTCAGCTCCATATACCGATATGATGTTCAGCGGAACAGGAGTCTTTTGAAGCGGATGCTAAAATGTTTAATCTTTGAAGGTCTTGTGAAGCAGATCAAAGGCCATGGTTTCTCTGGGACTTTTACTTTGGGGAAGAATTACAGAGAAGAAGATATAAGTGATAAAACAAAGAAGCAGGTAATAGCATTTACTAAGTACATACACTTGTAAATGGATTTTTCTTGTGATAACAGCTGACAAAAAATGACACAGATTTATTATTAATTATGAAAGCTCTGCCTATAGCTTATTAGGCTTTTTCCTCTTGCTTTTATAGCTTAAATTAACCCATTTCTACTCATCTCGGTGTTGTCACATGACTCATGGCTTTTACCTCTCCCCTGCATGTCTGTTCTCTTCCTCCAGCTGATGACTCCTTTCTTCTTCCCAGAGTTCTCTCCGTCCAAAAGTCTCACCTATACCTCCTGCCTACCTATTGGCCATTAAGCTTTTTATTAAGCCATTCACAGTGACACATCTTTAACATAGTATAAAGGAATATTCTACATTTCTCCCTTTTTGTTTAAATAAAAAAGAAAGGTTTTAATTCTAACACAGTAAAACTATATATAATAAGAACAGTTATCAAATAAAAACTACATTAACAATGTCCAGTACATTTGTATTTGGCAAATTTAGAGAAAATATTCCCTTATCTATTCTCTCTTGATGAGCCCAAAGTTTTATACCTAAACTAATTTTTTCATAACTTATAATCTTAAAACTATCTTTTTGGACCTCAAAACATTTTCTTAGATGAACAATTTAAGATTTATGTGTCTCTCAACCTTATAAACTTTACATCTCTTAGACAAGTTTCTTTTCTGAATTTGGTAACAAGGAAAACTATACAACTTTAACTATCTAATCTTCAATCTTCATCAGAGACTCCAGATGGATATAATGTTACCCAAATAAACACAAAGTGTAAACACCTTTCAAAACTAAGAAAAGACAGATATATGACTGCCTGCATAGTCACTCCAAGGTTTCTATGTAATGTTAGGGCATTCATCTTCGTCCTAAGGGCCAAAAATATCTGTCAGACTTTTCTGTGAAGAAGGAATTTTGAAGAGCTGCCCTACCTTGTCTTGGCAAAGGTTGGCAGTTGCTTTCTTTTGGGTTCTGCTTGTCAAGTTTGGCCAGCATACTGTCAGCAGTCAAGGCAAGGGCAGTTTCTTGCCAAAATGGCTAGCTTTTGCCATAAGGAAAGCAAACTCCATTTGTCGTTTCTTTGATTCCATCATTTTTTTGAAGTAAATTGTTGCTGCCAGGAGTAGACATATTTTACTGTTATGAAAAGCTTTAGGTTATTAAAACATTTAAGTGCCATATTCTGTAAGTCTTTAAAGTGTTTGAAGATCATCTAAAATATATTGCCGTATGACCTTGAAAACATACCTACGTGACTGTAAGTTTGATAGTTATATGACTAATTATTAACCTGTATTTTTTTATTATCTTAATAGCTTTCATGGACCAAAACTGTATAATTTTAAATGAGCTATGAAGGTGTAATACCTTAAACAAGAATGGGAACATATATACTGTATAACAAAAATAACTTTAAATTTGTATCATATTCAAACATCCATATCAATGCAAAATATTTGAGACAATTGGTTGTTTAAAAGTAGACTCAACAATCTACCCTTTGGCCCATCATTTCTGTACTATATCCCTATCCCCCATTTTTCTCTTCAAAAAGAGCTCTCTGAATCTAACCTTTATTTAGTTTCATTAGTTTTGACCGTTAACAATAACAACTTGTAACCAACCCTCCTAAATCAAAACAAATGTCGGTAACCCACTGAATGACAAAATCCACTCACCCCTCCTCTTACCATACAGAGTAAATGGATAGATCCTGTCTTGACACTGAAGTTTTCAAAGTTTGCAGACAAAAATCAAAAACAAGTCAGGAAAAACATTATGACAGTGACTTGTGTTTTCTACTTTCTGAATATAAATGTCACAAAAATAATAACTTTATTTTTGTTGCCATTGAGTGCAACATTTTCTCTCTCTCTCTCTCTCTCCATCTTTTGGAATAGGGAGTGTCCAGCTTGTGCCCAAGCAACATAAAAGACTGCAGTGAGCTAGTGAACTGTGCTTTTGTAATCCTGCTACCACCACCATAAGGATAAATCTCCAGTCAGTGCCATTGTTTCTGTATTAATATCCTGGCTCTTCTGCTCACCTTTAGTTATGACACCTTTTTCAGGGAGCTGTTCCTATCACCTATCTGTTTGTCAGACCCAACTGTGTTATGTGCTCTTTGTAGGTACTTGTATAGCTTTTTATATTGCTTTTTACTATTCAGAGAGCTGTTGAGACCAGATATTAAATGTACTTTTTTTTATAACCTAGCATCTAAGACAGTGCCTGGCACAGAACTGACAATCAAACCAAGATGGCAGGAGACACACATAAAAAGGGCAATAATAGGAGTTTGTTTACTGATTCAGTAAATAGTAGATTAACTTTCACTTTTTTGTACTTGATGACTAGGAATTGTATATACTCTAAATTTCTATTACTTGATTGGTTTAAGCAGACTTTAAATCATAAATTGTTAAGAACAAAAGGTTAATCTTTATTTTTCTGATCTGTATCACAAGACTAAATTTTACAGGGTTGAAGTAGAACCTGGCTTCTCTGAGGATTATGGAGAGAGGTCTTTCAGAGGGTAAATGAGAGTATGTTTGTCAGGAACAAGTCTCCTTGGGTAAAGATAGTGTTGAATTTGTTTGTAAAGCATATACATAAAGTTTAGAGTTTAATTTCAGAATTAGAACTTTATTGGCACATGTTAATTAAATAATTTTTTTTCATAGGTAGTGGGGAGTCCAAGGAAAATTCAGAGAGAGTTAAGGAAATCAGTGAACAAGGACACAGATTCTGAATACCTGCCATCAAACACTTCTGATGATGATGATGATCCTTATTATTATTACTGTAAGACCAGAAAAAATCGTAGTAAATTGAAGAAAAAACCTGTATTATTCACTAAGGAGGAAAAGAGACAGCCTAGCAGTCCAGCTTCCCAAATTAACTGTCCAGCTGTTGGTGACTCTGTAAAGATTGATGCTAATGTATTGGAAAGTACACCTGCCTCTGAGAACAAGAGAAACGAAGAAGCAGAAGACCTTGCCGCATCTCCAAAGCCTGCTGCCGATGAGTTGGCACATTCTAACACTGCGAGTCCCTGTGAAACCTCTGATTACCGCTTTGAGTGCATATGTGGTGAATTTGACCAGATAGGCCTAAAGCCTAGAGTTCAGTGTCTAAAGTGTCATCTGTGGCAACATGCAAAGTGTGTGAATTACGAGGAGAAGAATCTTAAGATTAAGCCTTTTTACTGCCCCCATTGCCTTGTTGCGATGGAGCCAGTGTCAACAGGAGCAACTCTGATCATCTCTCCAAGTTCCATTTGCCATCAGTGGGTGGATGAAATCAACCGGCATGTGAGATCATCATCTCTTCGAGTTTTGGTAAGGCATTGGAGCTAACGAGGGATAAAAATATGTATTGTACTTCTTTGTGAGTTTTCATTGTTGATTATCTTTTTTTTTAATTTATTTTTATTATGTTTGCTATTTTATTTACCTGGAGGAGTGGTTTGGGCAGGGTTTCACATAGCCCAGGCTAGCTTCAAGGATGATTTTGAACTCGGATCATCCTGCCACTACCTCCCAAATGTTAGTATTGCAGGCATGTGAACCACACCCAGCAATTTTGATTATATATTTTTTTACTTTTCTAAATGCTTTTATTTTTCCAAAGATTTTTTTTTAATTTTTTTTATACTTATAAAATGTTTTCTACCAATAAATTGAACCCAAGATCTTACACATGTTAGGCAAGCACTCTAGCACTAAGGTACATCACCATCATGCTTGTTTGTATATTCCTAAAGTTGTTTGTTACGATACTAATTGTGGTGCTATATTGTTTGTTATCTAACAAATAAAGCTTGCCTGAAGATGAGAGAACAGAGCCAGTCACAGACTTAGCCTTAGAAGTCAGGTAGTAGTGACCCACATCTGTAATCCTAGCACTTAGGAGGCAGAGATTCTTCTGGATCTCTGTGAGTTCAAGGCCAGCCTGGTCTACAAGAGATTAATCCAGTCCAAAAGAGAAACAGAGTCAGGCAGTGGTGGCACACACCTTTAATCCCAGCATTTGGATTCTATGTTTCTGCTCCCAGTACTTGGGAAGCACACCTGCCTTTAGTCTTAGCACTAGGAAAGTTGAAACAGAGTGATATGGCTGGGTGGAAAAAGGAATATAAAAAGGGAGGAGACAAAAGTGTGGTTCCCCTTTCATCTGAAGACTCCAAGACTTCAGTACGAGGATCCGTGGAGACAGGATCTTCCACTTTTGGACTGAGAATTCAGTAGTGTTGAGAAGTTCTCTGGTGACTTGTTCCTCTGCTTCTCTGATCCTACAGAATTTACCCTAGTATCGGGCTCTGGGTTTTGATTATAAGACCAAGTAGGATTCTTGCAACAACTAATACTAACTATATCAGAGCTTGAAGAAAATATTGAAAAAAAGAAACAGCAGTAGACTATATTCCTTTCTGACTTCATAATTTCAGAAGTTGAGAATATGTTGATATGAAAGCTTTTTAAAAATTCTTGATTATCAAGATAAAAATGAGTTGGTACAGACATTTGTGATTTGAGAGAGAGAGACACACAGTTTCAGAGTAGCATCGTGTAATTGCAGATGCTCATTCCGACTTGTCACCTTGTAAATCCAAAATTTTCTTCTGGAACCTCAGTTACCTCATTAGTAAAATAAAAAAATACCCATTTAGCAGATATTTATTTGGTATGTATCATTTTTCAGGAACTATGCTGAATTCTGAAATGGCCTCTCACAGGCTTGCTGTGTAGATGAAATTAGTAAAGTACTGTCTCATGGTCATTGGGTGTTACTGTGGCCACATTTCTTCATGCTAATACTGTAGACTTTCCATAGTTGGCCACTGTCATAGACATGGAGACTGGAACAATAAATAAAGCATGTTTTTTGCCACTCAGAAGCTCTCTTATCTATTTGTAGTCTTAGCTCCTTGAGCTTTGAGCAAGTCATTGTTTCCTCTGTGTGGAAAAGGAGTTACACAAAACAGTATTGTTGTTGAACTTTGGAGACAATGCTTTGCACAGTATCTGAAACAGGAGTGTACTTCAGTAACACCTGTGATTGCTCTACTTTCCCATACCACTGTATTCTCATATCTCTATTGAGTTCTTCTGACAACCTTCCTACATCCTTCCCACTTTGTTTTTCCATTTGAAAGAACCCTAAACATTGCTTCAAAAAGTAACTGAAACATTAGCTCCTCTGAGTTTACTGTCAGTTGCACAGTTGTTCTATCCACCAATGCCTTCACAATTGCTTTGTGATAGTTTCATTGATGTTGTCTGTTCACTTGGCTCCCACACTAGAACGTGTTTCTCTAGACAGTTTACAATCTGTCTATAGTAGTGTGTCCAGATACAAATTTAGAAAGGGCCCAGTTAAGTAGGGATAAAAATAAATGAATATTTCTATAAGTTTTCTATAATAACTTTTGGTTCTGATTATTTTTCAGGTATATCAAGGAGTGAAGAAAGATGGCTTTCTACAGCCCCATTTTTTGGCAGAACAAGATATAGTTATCATTACCTATGATGTCCTTCGTTCAGAACTAAACTATGTTGATATCCCACATAGCAATAGTGAGGATGGGCGTCGCCTGAGGAACCAGAAGCGCTATATGGCCATTCCCAGCCCCCTGGTAGCAGTGGAGTGGTGGAGAATCTGTCTTGACGAAGCTCAGATGGTTGAATGTCCTACAGTAAAAGTAAGAGTCTCTGCAACATCTTTTGAGTGCTGGTGAAAGAAGGAAGAAGTTGAACAGTTCAGTAGTTGAAATTTAGTTAACCCACACTATAGCCTAAAGTTTTCTAATCTCCAGGCCCCTCGGTACAGATAAAGCTCTCCCACCCATCATCCTGCAGCTGCTTATAAAATAATTATTCAGAGGCTTATATTAGTTACAAACCGTTTGGCTTATTGCTGGGGCTCATTGCCAACTAACTCTTATAACTTACTCCATTTCTGTTAATCTATTGTATTACCATGTGGCTCATGGCTTACCTGTACTTTACCTGTAATATCTTGCTCTCTGGAGGGCTGGACCACCTATAGCCCTGTGATTTCACCCTCCCTCTCCTTTATCTATGCTTGGATTCCTGCCTGTCTCCAAGCTGCCTTGCCATTGGCCAAAACAGTTTCCTTATTAACAAATGGTAATCAAGTATATTCACAGTGTACAGAAAGACATTCTACATCACTACACTCCTTATTTTGTTTGAACATTTGTTGATAAATACTTGTGTTGGGAACTACATAATCCTTTGAAATTACTCTAATTCTCTGAGTGATGCTTCTGTATGGAATTCTTGGATATCAGTGTGTATATGACCCAATTCAAATCAAACTATATTTAGGAACTTCTAAATTGTTTCAGCTAACTAGTAAGCTTGCCATGTATTCTCTGATAGCCATAAACCAAAGTTGCGTTTGGCAAATGGCATCAAAAAACGATTCTTATGTTATAATACTTTATTACAACTCTCTCTATGTGTATGTGTATCTCAGGTCTTTCTCTGTGACTCTCTACACTGTTGTTTAAATCGTCTCTTACTAGAGCTGGAGCTTGTTGATGTAGCTAGGTATCTTCCTGCCCTTTTCCCAATGCTAGAATTTGACTGCTGTGCACATTGCTTCATATTTCAGTGCTGGGGTTCCAAGCTAAGGTCCTAGATTGCATAGCAAGTACTTTACTGACTGAGCCATTTCCCCAGTCCCATATTAATTACCTTTATTCTGCCTCCAGTGACCAGTCTGTAACCTGAAATGAACTGATGAACATCATACAGAAGCTTATTCTATAGGAAGGAGTGGTTAAGAGGATGTATTCATTTAGGATATTTCTTTGTTCTCTGCATGCTTGAACTACCCCTACATCTCAGGGTGGCTCATAGTGAGCTTCTATTAATGAGAACCACTATGTTGGATAATAGCTTACTGAGTATAGCATTCAGCAGTGAGTGTGATATCTATCAGATAAGAACAGATGGGAGTATTTTCATGAAGAAATGTGTGACTGATTCCTGTGTTTTATTTCATATTTTTCTTTCATTAGGCTGCAGAAATGGCTCAGCGTTTGAGTGGGATTAACCGGTGGTGCATCAGTGGCACTCCAGTGCAGAGAGGATTAGAGGGTAATACAGACTTTGCATGGCCACTAGACTTGAAGAACTTACTTGTTTAGGAGGAAAATATTGCAATGTTTAATTTTTGTTAAAATCTTTATTTATTTAAGTATATGTTTATTTAAAGTTTGTTCCTAATAGTTTAAAGCATTTATCTTTGTAAATGGAATTTGAGTGATATCTTAAGATACATAAGGACAGATACATAGTGAGCATTGCTTTATATTGGCCAAATATTGTACCCATTCCACAGTATAGATAGAGGTCACAGTCCAACTTGAGTTCCAAAGCAGAAGGTTTAGAAACTGAGAAGAAATGAAAGCATGAGGGGGAGACAATCAAATTTTATAGTAACGGATACTGAAGAAAGTGATGGCCACATTGAGATCTGCAGTGCTGTTAAGTGAAAAGGAGAAGAAAGCATTCTCTGTGATAGAGGAACCAGACAGTTGGGATAATATGGCAGCAGGAGACCAAAGAAGAGTATCTGTGTGATTGAACTACAGAGAAACTGTGCAAATGCCAAGACTGAATAGATAGGTTTAGAGAAAGCCACAAAGAATCTTTTAGACCATAAGAAAATACTTTTGCTACTCTCTTATGAAAAATTGGGAGCTATTAGAAGAGTTTAGATGAACTGATTTATACTCATCTTGTAGATAAATTTATATTTCAAAAGATCACTCATCGTAATGTGGGAAATGATTTAGCAGAGAACAGAGTACATGGCAGGATATCAGCTGATTGACTCCAAGGAATTCATGGACATAAACAGTTGGACTGATGTGATCTGAACTATAAATCTGTGATTCCTATAGATAACCATATGTTACTAACTCTCAGGTGCTATTCAAGTCACTTAATTGAGCTAGTTAGCAAGGTCCTGTCTAAAAACCTAAGTAATTTCAACCTAAAATGTCAGTCATCTTCAAATGATGTTATAGGTAGTTGTGGTTTTTACATCTTTATTAGTTCCTTTTAGAGTCTTATATAGTGTGTCTTGATCATATTTACCTGCCTCCCCGAAATCTTCCCTAGATCACTCACCAGACCAGTTTGTGCTGCCTAAATATTTTGACAGTATAGCATTCCACTAGAGAGTAGTTAACATATGAGGGGCTGAAAGAAAACTTTCTTCCTTTCCTGTCAGCTAACAGTTGCCAAAAGCACCAAGGCTTAGGGTTGGATTGTGCTCCCAACTTTTCTCTCCATGTTGAGTCTGGCTTGAAATCGTGGAATTTAAAAAGTAATTCTTATTCCTTTTTTTACTTACACCTTTACTGTATTTTTTTTTTCAACTAATGATGCATAAAAGCATAAAGAAAATTACACTCAGAGCTAAAGAAATAGCTCAGTGGTTAAAGATTCACTAAATAAGTTTTGTGTATATTTCATTATTGTCTTGAGCTAGTTTCCTAGAAATTTAGTAGATCATTAGGGATGTTAGAACAGAGCACATTCTCTGCATCACATGAGATTACCTCATACTTTTTCTTTTTCATATGTTTCTCAAAGTCTTGCTTTGATACATGCATCTTAATTAAGCAAATCTACTGAAGAAGTTTTCACTGCCAGGCTTTTGGGTTAAATGTAATCTTTGTGTAGTAGTTGTTACATTTTAAGTATCTCAGGAATTAAAGCAGATCCTAGAAAGTAGATTCTCAGAACTACAAATTGGTCTGGAATTAAATGTTCAGATTCAAGAAGCTACAAGATGCATACTACTTCATCAAGAGGTTTGTGGGTCTGTGGGTGATCTTATGCAGAAGAGCAATGAAGATATCAAAAAACAATTATTCCTGGTGTTCTGTGGCTTTTTCTTTGCAGATCTTTTTGGACTGGTGGTCTTTCTGGGGATTGAGCCTTACTGTGTTAAACACTGGTGGATTCGACTTCTCTATCGCCCATACTGCAAGAAGAATCCTCAGCATCTCTACAGTTTTATTGCCAAGATACTATGGAGGTCTGCAAAGAAAGATGTCATTGACCAAGTCAGTGTGCCAACCTTTTTTACTGACTAAAGATATTACAAAGAAACAAGGCTGAGATGAAAGTTAAATTGTTCTGTTTCTAACTTCTCATTACAGATTCAGATTCCACCTCAGACTGAAGAAATGCATTGGCTCCACTTTTCCCCTGTGGAAAGACATTTCTATCACCGCCAGCATGAGGTGTGCTGCCAGGATGCTGTGGTCAAGCTCAGGAAGATCTCTGACTGGGCCCTGAAACTGAGCAGCTTAGACAGAAGGACTGTCACCTCCATCCTGTATCCTCTGCTGCGGCTCAGGCAGGCCTGCTGCCATCCACAGGCTGTTCGTGGGGAGTTCTTGCCACTCCAGAAGAGGTTTTGCCATCAGTTTACTTATGTTAAGGGAAACCTGTTAAGGGAAAGATGTTTCAGTAATATTTAAGCATTTTTGACTACCAAATCACACTAGGGAATAGGGTTTGTTTCTTTTTTTGGTTTATTGATTTTCTTTATATGGATCCTTATTTGCGAAAGAACCATAACAAAAGATTTTTTCCATGTTTTTGAACATTTTTTTAAAATTTGAATAATTATAATAGGTTTTGTGGTTGCAATTTTTTTTTTTTTTTTTTTTTTTTTTTTAAAACTTTATTTATTTATTTATTTGCCTTGGTGTTTGCCTGGAACTGGAACTACAGACAGCCGTTAGCTGCCACGTGGGTGCTGGGAATCGAACCCGGGTCCTCTGGAAGAGCAGACGGTGCTCTTAACCGCTGAGCCATCTCTCCAGCCCCCGGTTGCAATTTTTTAACCTGTGCTTTTGTTTGTACCACCACCCATACCTTCCTGTGTGTGCACTTTTCAGGACAGGATTTTTCTGTAGCCCTGGCTGTCTTGGACCTCGCTCTGTAAACCAGGCTGGTCTCGAACTCAGAGATTTCTCTGGTCTCTGCCTCCTACTAAGAACTTGGATACATATGCCAGCATACATGGAGAAATTCTTTGTTCTTAATCTCCCTCCAGTTTCCCATATGAGGGAGCAGTTAGATTACCGCTAAGTATTTTCTTTGTAGTTGTGCTCATTATATCCTTTAATATGTCCTGTTGTTCCAGAATTCTTTTTGTAAATTGGACTACACCTCAAAACTGGTCTATTTTTAGTATCTGGTATTATAAGAAACTCTTAGCTAACCCTAAGATATAAAGAGGATTATATTTGGTGTTTACCTTTGAGTAGATTATAGACAGCTAGAAATAGCAAAGATGATAAATTCATACAATATAAGCTGAACTAATAAAAGTGATAAAAGTTTTAAGAATTACAGATTGCTGTGTTAATAGTTTCTACTTAAATGGTAGTTGATAACATTCTAATGGGGGTAATGTTTGACTTGATCATTGGACCATCTCTTACTTTTTATTTTATAAACCAAAAATTAAATTAACAGCAGAGCACGAGTTTAATTAATTTGTAGTGATGAGATTGAGTCAGAACCAGTCTTACTTTGTGGTCTCTGTACTATTTCAAACGGATCATATTGTACTTTGTACTTATGAGAGACTTTTATAGTTCCTTTCTTTCTCCCTTGAATGAAGTGCGAAAACTTAAAAGAAGGTAGATCAGGTAGAATACTTGCTGGATTAGCAACAATTAAGTAAAAGCAATGACTGTAAAACCACAGGTGAAGGAATTGGAGATGATTCAGCAGTTCCAAATTCTTTCTAGTCTTCCAAAGAACTGAGTGTCAGGTGGCTCACAACATCTTGTAACTCCAGTTTCTGTCTTCAGTGGGCAGGCATGTGTGTGCACTTGTGCACGCACACACACACACACACACACACACACACAGATTCCTCACACAGACACACATACATACTTATAAGCAAAAAAAAAAAAACAAAGAGATGAAAACTGCTGAAGATTTGTACAAACACTGTTAAGAGTTTTGTACGTTGGGGCTGGAGAGATGGCTTAGCCACTAAAGGCTAGGTTCACAACCAAAAATATAAGAATGCTGTACCTTCACTGAGCAGTGTGACTGTCCTGCTGTGACATAGTACTTAGTGTTTCATTCCAATTTTGAAGGATGTCTCTTCTTTTAGCACCATGACAATGGAAGAGCTGCTGACATCTTTGCAGAAGAAATGTGGAACGGAATGTGAAGAGGCCCACCGGCAACTAGTTTGTGCCCTCAACGGGTTAGCAGGCATCCATATCATTAAAGGTAGAAGGTGATTGCTTTATTATATCTGATTCTTCATTACTTTTTGTGGAAGGTTAGCTACAGAGTAATGCTTTCATACACTATTGATATATGTTAAGTGAGTTGAATTTTACAGAACATGTGAAGAACAGTCATTGTACATGGACCTTAAGCAAACATCTTTACTTCAGGAAGTTTTGGAAATTGGAAAATTTTAGGAAATTATAATATGAAAAATTTTGTCTTAAAATATTTATCTTAGTCTTTTATAGTGAAAAATCAACCAGAACATTTAGAAATAGAATTAAATTTTAGCACATTCCTCGAAGTATTGTTCATTACTTTTTTTTTTTGTAAATATTGATACTGTAACTTCATTATTTTCATATCATGGTATATGCCAGGAATTATGTAGAAAGAAAGATGCAAACTAAAATCTTAAGTCTTTCATATACTACTAAATCCACTATTTACAAATAAATATAACAGGGCTGGAGAGATGGCTTAGTGGTTAAGAGCACTGTCTGTTCTTCCAGAGGTCCTGAGTTCAATTCCCAGCATCCACAAGATGGTTCATAAGCATCTGTAATGAGATCTGGTGCCTTCTTTTGGCATGTAGGCATACATGTAGACAGAACACTGTATACATAATAAAAATAAATTTAAAAAATTTGTTATATTTATTTGTGTTTGGAAATATATTAATTAAAAATAACAAAAATTGATAGACCTGTTGTGAGAATAGGCAAATCTGTAATTGTAATAGGAAGTATCAGTATCCTCCTCCAATACAGAACAAGCAGATAACATTGTGTCAAGACTTAACCAAAAAAATTTGACTAAAGTCACCTGGTAAGCCATTACTAAACACTATACCCAGCCACAGAGGAATATATACTCTTTTCACATACACATCTAGGATATAAATCAAGTCAATAAACATAAGGATTTTAGTCTTCCAATATTTGTTTTATTATCGCAATTTTTATTTACCACAGTGGAGTTGAGTCTGCTATCAAGAGCTAGTGAGTGGTCTTAGTGGGTAAAAGGTACCTGCTGCCAAGTTTGATGTCCTGTGTTTAGTTCCTGGGACCCACATTTTGAAAGGAGAGAGCACATAAGTTGTCCTCTATGTTGAAGTATGCATGGTGACATACCTCCCCTCCTGACTCATAAATAAATAATTTAAAAGTATCAATACAAAATAACTAGAAATACTTTATATATTTGGAGGGGAGTATGACAAACTATAAAGAATAATTTAAAAGAGAAGCTGAGATGTGTTTTTGAGAACAAAATACCAAGATGTGCAAGGTGCAGCACATGAATAAAGGGAAATTTGCAGCACAAAATATTCAAAAGTGTATTTATAGTTGTTCTGTTACATTAATCTCTTGTGTTAATTTATACATTAAACATTACCATGAGAATGTGTGTCTAAGGAGAAACCATATATATGTGTAGTTCTCAGTCCTATACACTATCAAGCATTCACTGGGGGTGTCTTGGGGGCCCCTGCTGATACGAAGAGAGCTGCTTCATAGTGTTAGAGGTGGGGAGCCATCTTGTGATAAATAGCATTTCCTTCAGTCCTCCACAAGTAACCCCCTTCTGCACCATCAGTACCATGATGGTTAGTAATATACTAGTGGTTTACTTTGGTGCATGGGACATTGCTAGGCTTTTTATGCTAATAGTATTTATGAATTTATAGTTCATCCATTTTTAACCATCATAGGATCATTTTGCTAAGCATGTCCTGATTGCAATAGTCCAGAAATCAGTCTAAACTCTAAAATACCTGAGTCTTACAGTTCATAAAGGCAAAACTAAATAGACAAACAACTCTGGTAAAGAATTTTTCAAGTGAACTGTTTTATATCAACTTGGACAAAAATAAGCCAAAATTGGGAAAATATGTTTCTAATACCAGCTTTTTACAGTGTCAACTTAATTGAATAGAGTAATTGTGATTAGAGTTTGTGGATTACTTGACTATTACAAGTGAAGACGATGTATTCTTGACCTTGAAAATGTGTGAATAAAATGGATGTAATATTTAAGATATGTTAGAGTTATTGAAATGTAGCATCCTATCTGAGCAGTGGTGATCCTCTAACACCTAAGGTGGGTCTCTGTATAATCCTGTATAATCCAGTCAGGCCCTAAATGTGGCTGTGTGGCCTTGGCTTAGCTCAAATTTATATTTTTCCTCAGTCTCCTGAAACATGAGGTTACAACTAGAAATAATTTTTTTTTCTTTTTTTTGTTTTGGAGACAGGGTTTCTCTGTAGTCCTGGATGTCCTGGAATTCACTTTGTAGACCAGGCTGGCCCCGAACTCACAGAGATCCACCTGCCTCTGCCTCTTGAGTGCTGAGATTAAAAGTGTGCACCATCATGCCTGGCTTGAAATGATCTTTTTCTAAATGTGTTTTATATTATATATAATAGCATCATGTCTGTACACTGTTTTATTCACACAATTGCTTGGTGATTGGGGTATTATCCCATTTTGCTTATGGAAACACATTGATAGGGGTTTCATTGCTTTCTTAAAACCAAGCTAATGGCTGACATGGTGCACATGCCTTTTATCCCAGCTCTTGGAAGTAAGAGGCAAGATATCTGCCACAAATTTGAGACTGGCCTAGTTTACATGGTGTTTTCTAGTTCTGAATTACAGACATGTGCCATCCCACCTGCTCTTTTCATTATATGTTGTGATAACAACTTTGGGCAGTGAGTACATTTCCTTCCTTTAGCTTTTATCTTATGTCTCTGATTGTTTCCTTTTCCTGTCTTGATGTTAGAATTGGGATAAAACTTCTTATCTGCTCATTCTCAAGCAGCCATGCTTTATTAAGGTTAATGTGCAGGCTTCTACACAACAGTTTAGTGCTGCTACCAGACAAACTGCACTTAGCAGGTGGTTTCACTGCATTCCTACTGTAGTTTCTTGTCTATAGGTAGAATTACAGTAGCTAATGCTGTTTAGAGTCTGGTTATATAGAGATCAGTCAGTAGAAATTTAACTTAAAAAAATCTACACTTTCAAATTCTAGAAATATGTGCTTATATAATGGAATGTGTGATATCTAATGAATACTTTCACATCCTCAGTGACTATGATATTAAACATGAAGTATAATGAGTTGAAACAACATGATTTCTACTCTTTGGCATAAATGAGCTTGGAATTATTAAATTCAGTACAATAACTCCAAAGCCATCAAGTGGCTAACAATGTGTATTTCTAACTTTGGCTTTGTCTTAAATTTGTAAAACTCCTTGAATATACATATTTTGTATTTTCCCCAGACATGTATTTCTAATAAACATGAACCAGGTGCTGTAATATATACCCCTGACCAGCTGCTTAGATTATGATCTAAGTCACCATACTTTCATAAATGGGAATTAGATAATTGCTCTTTATAAATGGTAGTATAGATACTAAATGTGCTCGTATACCTACTGAGTAGAATTTCAATTTCAGCACTAGGGAGTCTGAAGTAGGAAAATTGGGAATTCAAGGTCAATTGAGGCTAAATAGGTCTATTTCAAAAAAACAAAAAACTTAGAATTTACAGCATGAAGAAAATTGAATATTATACCTTATATCAAGTGACCTTATTTTTATGAAAATAATCTCCCTTATACTGAATAGAAGTTAGCTGAGTCCTCGGTACTATGAAAGTACGTGTTTTAGCATGCTTTATATTTTGTGTATGTGTGTATATGTATACATGTGTGCACATGGACATACGTGAGCTTTAAAAGGATGAAAGAAGAGAGGGCACAGAATCACATTTACAGAAGTGTGCAGTTTCTATATAAGAAACTAATGGTAGTTATTAATATAACACTGAATGTTAATAAAAACTCCTTTAAAGTTTCAGGAAAGAATAACATGCCTTGGCAAATAAACAGCAGCATCTTTACACTGCTTTTGCATTTCATAACTTTTCTGACATTCAATTTGTAGTTTACTAGTTTTGAGATTTTTCTCTGGCAACAAATAAAAGTAGATGCTATTATTTAAGCCACTGAACTTGGCTCTTCTTTCCTATCCTTCAGCATCTTCACCTTCCCTGTAAGAAGTCAGGGAGGACTTGCAGGCTTTGTGATGCCCGGGCTCCCTGGCATCCACTCAGTCCTGCTTCTGTAGCAGACAGGAGTAACCAGAGCTGGACTCCAGTAAGACTGCTTATGGTCATTATAGCTTTCATGTCATAAAATACTATTTTTTGCTGTTCTTTCCAGTATTGAAAAATGTAAAATTAGGCTCCACATGTAGCTCTGTGGCAGTTTGTTCTCTTTGTTGTTGTACACAGAGCCTGACTTTAATCCCAGCACCACAAAAAATAAAAATATAAAAGCCATTCTTTACTGAGAAATTATACAAAAATGCAGAAGGTCAGATTTAACACACAGTCCATTGTTGGTCAGGCTGTGCTTCAGTAGATGCTTTTTGAAGTGTTTGCTGTGAATAAGCTGTTAATTATAAACAGAGAAAACAACATAAGTACAAACTGATTGAGATGTGTGTAACCAAAAGTGGAAAGATTGCTAAGATTTGTCTTTGGTTTCTGCATGTTTTCTCTTGTTTTGTTCTTGAGACAGATTTTATTCTAGTCCAGGTGACTTAGAGCTTGCTGTGTAGTGCAGACTGCTCTAAAAGGCCCCATCCTCTTCCCTCATAATGCTAACATTACAGACACCTGTTGGTTTTTGAAGTGTTGCTTTTTAAAATTATTTTCTCATATTTAAGATTATTACATAATTACACCATTTTCTATCTTCCTTTCCTTTCTTTAAACCCACCCATATATTCTTCCTTGCTTACTTTCAAAATCATGATCTCATTTTTTATTAATTGTTGATATATGCATGTATATTTATATACAGATATATTTTTAAATATAACATGCTCAGTCTGTATAATATTACTTGTATGTATATGTTTTCAGGGCTGACTGACCATCTGGTACTAGGTAACCAACTGATGTGCTCTTCCCTGAGCAAGACTTTCTCCCACTCTCCACATGTCTTAGTTGTCTGTAGCTTTTTCGGTAGGGATGAAGCCTTCTAGTCCCAACCCCCGCCCCCAATCCAATTTGATATGCCTGTTGTTCTTGTTCAGCTTGTATGTTTTTAATTGAAAATTATTTATGCTTTGCTAGAAGCCACAGAAATGTAAAATGGGAACTCAGTTGGCACCAACAAGGCTGACCCATCAGAGCCTTGGTGGAGGTAAAGCCAAATCTCAAGGAGTTTTGGTGCTAATTGCCTTTGAACGTGTTAACTGTTTCCTGCAGAGAATTTCTTGTGTGTGATTATAGCTTTCCCACTTGTTATTTCCTTGGAATTTATTTCTCAGGAACCTTTAGCAGTGTGATTGATCATTTATTGGACACAATTTCCCCCATACATCTGGGGGTCATATGAATAACTTCTAGCTGTGTGTGTAAACAGTCACATAGACAAGACCTCTTTTCTTACAAATCAGATCTTTGTTCCTTTGCCCGGAACAGATTCAGTGTCTGCCCTCCCTGCAGTTATCTTTACTAGTAAACATATGGACAGAGTGAGCCCTCGAACATAGTATTTCAATTGAAACATTTCTCAGACATCCACGGACAGCTACAGATAAATGACACTGGTATGCCCTAAGCTCATCACCCCTCCAGATAATTGTCCAGAGCTAACACTATTAATCTTAGGGCCTTAACTCCATGTATTTACTTGGACCTGGATTCATTAACACAGGATCCTAAAGGTTTATTATTTGTGATATAAGGAAAAAGATAATTAACCAACTCTTAGTTGAAGGTATTAAAACAAACATTTATTCTAAAGGTCAAGCGGCTAAAAGGTGACAGGTCCCGTTTCTTGTGCAAATTGAGTTCTAACAGTGAAAAGACCTCTTCTTAGGGAAAGTGCTACAGCAGAACACAAGTTCCTAGAACATTTGCCCCTCTCATCAAAAAGCAGCTACTTATAGAAGAAGACCTTATAGAAACAGCACAGGACTTTACTTTGTTTCTGGTTTTTTGCTGATCAATAAGCTTTCAACCTTATGCCTACCCACATTTAGGATTGCAATTAGAGCACATGATTTTTCCCTCTTTAGATTGCCTTGTTGTTCTAATCTTTAGTTGACCACCACCAGAAAAACCTTGACTAGCCACTCAAACTTTTTGTCATAAGCCAAAGTTGACAATAACTGCCTGTGTGTAAATCTTATCACCCCTCTCTATTACCCTGAGGAATCTAAGCCCCGCATTGCCTTGTGAAAGAATAACTGCCTGTGTGAATATAAGCCTATGCCTTCACTGTTGTAGTCATCCTGCCAATAAAGGTGAAACAGGAAAAGAAAATACTGTGATCCTATATATAGTTCCTCCTTTTCACTGGTAGTCGAGTATCTCTTAAACCCTGAAAAAAACCTTGTTGGGGCTGGTATCCCCCAAAAGGTTTTTGTTAATGCTTTATACTAGGAACGAGTATGTATATCAATAAAAGCTTGTTATTTTTCTGAGAATTAGGTGCAGATTGGTCAGAATGTTATGAATAATTATCATCCCTTATGTCCCAAATTTGTCCTTAATTTTAAGCTATAATGAATGGTAGTTGGCAACCTTTACCCCTAAAAAGAGGAATTATTTTTCTATACTTAATCATCTTTCAATATAATTTTAAGGCATTATAAATATATTTTATTCTGAAAAGAGCTCAATATAATAACTTACAGGGTTGGGAATTTTAGCAGTTGGCCAGCATTCTGGTTCAGCTTATTAGATTAAAGATAACTGGATAACACTAGGAATTGCTGACTTGTGTCTTTTCCAATGCATTTTAATTCCTCAGGTGAGTATGCCTTGGCAGCAGAGCTATATAGAGAAGTACTCCGATCCTCTGAGGAGCACAAAGGAAGACTCAAAACAGATTCACTTCAAGTAAGTACAGCCTGAGAAGTGTCAGGTATGCTTTCAAAGTATTTTAAACAATGACTTTTTAAGATGTCAAAATAAAGGGTAATAGTGAACTGAGTCATTATAACTAGAGATAAAAGCTGGGATTCCTTTTTTTTTTTTTTTTTTTTTTTAATAAAGCCTCAGAATGATTTGTGCATATGGTAAGTTTAAGAATTGTGGTGGAAATGTTCTCTGTATGTTGTAAATAAAGGACTGGTTTGGCTTATGTAGAGCACCATAGAAGTGGGTGGAGGATCAGAGCACAGGCAGGTAGGAGAAGGGTGGAGTTAGTCAGTCTCCATCCGACCCCCGAAGAAGACAGACATGTAAGAAATACAGGTGAGCCACGGACTAGACCATGTAGTAGATAGATTAGTAAAAATGAGTTAAATTAAGATAAAAGAGCTAGCTAATAATGTGCTTGAGACATGGGCCAAACAATATAAAGTTAACATAAGTGTCTGATTCATTTCTTTGGGGGACAAAAGCCACCGTGGACCAGGTTCCAAACCCCGGGCCCGGGAAAACCTACTACAACAGATGGCATCCCTGGGTGGGCCTGACACCCACAAAAAGCCTAAAAAAGTTTAAAAAGCTTAAAGCGTGTTCTAAATCACTAAAACAGAGCCAAAAGCGGCTTTCTAAATTACATATTTAAATTGAATTATAGTACAGAGACAGCGTAGTGTTCAGACAAAAATTTAAAAATAGTGTGTTCACAACACACTATTTAAACTCATACATTTCACAAAAGGCTTGGCATAAGTGTGATTAATTTAAGGTTTCTGCTTATATTAAACAAAAAAGAGACAGAGTTAAAAGCAGTTTTTCTGATAGCAACATTTTCTGAGTCCGCTCTGGTTGCCGGCAGCGGCAAAGATTCAGCGGACTCCTCCACCATATTAAAAAGCTGCCAAAAGAGACAGAGTCAACAATTAAAGTGATACCGAAATTTTAAAAACTCTTTGAGTTAAAAAATGATTAAAAATTCTGAATAAAACAAATTTAGACTCTCAAAACCTGTAAACAAAAAAAATACACATAGGCTTCAGAGAGAGAGAGAGAAAAGATTAAAAAAACCCTTAAAAAAAATAAAAATAAAGGCCACATAAAAATAACAAAGAGTCTAAATTATACTTACTGCGTTTTCTTTTAATTTTTTAACTTTTAATGAGCTAACTACAATAAGATAGTTGATTGCTAAGGCTACTAAGCTAATCAAATACATATATTTTAAAAATATCTTGACTTTAAAATCTGTTTATCAAAATATGTTGCTTAAAAAAAGAGTTTCTGCTTTTGTCTCCACAAAAGATCAAAACCTATAAATTGGTTCTAGGCCAATGTAATTTCATTTGCCAAGGCCACCTAAAATTCTCTGATAAAAAGATCAACTTCCAAGATGGCCAGTTAAAATGATCGAGCTTCAAGATCCCATGAGATCAATGTCCTTTGACAACAAAAAATAGTAATAAAAAAAAAAACCTATGTCCAATTTCCCCAAAATATTACTTATTAATGTTTGTTTTCATTATAAATAGTTAATAGTCATAGTCAATCTTAAAAAAAATAAGGGGGGGAGGATATGATATAGGAATGATTAGAAAAGATAAGTGGATTTTGATTTGTTAATATAAACTTAAGGTCAATTTTGTTATGCTATATAGATTTTTCTACTCTTGATTAAAGTATGATGCTGATGTAACTCATTTAAAATTATAATGTGTAATTGAAAAATGCAAGTTAATAGTCATCTGTGATAACCAAACTTATAGTCATGTTAGTTAGGTTTTTGTAGGTATGCAAAGATATGTTTCAATTAGATAGGTAGTCTTCAAACACTTCAAAGACATGCAGAATATGACATTTAAATTATTTTAAGAACTTAGACTTTTCTAGACAGTGAGACAGGTCTGCTCCTGGCAGCACCAATATATTTCAAAAAAATGATGGACATTAAAGAAACTTCATGTAAAATTTACTTTGTGGCAACAGTTAGCCACTGGACAAGAAACTGTTCAAAAATTGACTACTTGATAGTATGCTGTATAAACTGGACATGCAAGTTCCATAAGAAAGTGACCTGAACGTTGGCAAAACAAGCCAAAATGGTCCTTCAGGTTCCTGCTTTACAGAAAAAACTGCCAGGCATCCTTCTAGACACAAGGAGAAGCGACTGACAGACTGTGACAATTTCCTGCATCACTAAAAGGTATGACAGAGACTTTGGGCCATAAAGTCTAAAGATAGTGCCCAAGCGTTACAAAAAAACTTTACTTTAGGTGACTGTCCAGGCAGACAGGTGTCATCTTTGTCATTTTTTAGACTTTAGAAGTTGCTTGTACTTCCTGTTTATTTAGATAATATTATGTCCTTCTATAGTCTTTGATATAGTTAAAAGTTTAATAATATAGATATAGTTCTTTTTAGTTTACTCACAAAGATAAGGTAGATAATAAAATATTTTCTTTAAGTTTGTTAATTACAAATAGATACATATTATGACTATAATTCCTGCTTGAAAGCTGTTCAGTTGTAATTTTGCTAAATGAAAATTAAAACTTTCCTTTTTAATTAGACAGAAGAGAGGAGATGTGGTGGAAATGCTCTCTGTATGCTGTAAATAAAGGACTGGTTTGGCCTATGTAGAGCACCGTAGAAGTGGGTGGAGGATCAGAGCACAGGCAGGTAGGAGAAGGGTGGAGTTAGTCAGTCTCCATCCGACCCCCGAAGAAGACAGACATGTAAGAAATACAGGTGAGCCACGGACTAGACTATGTACTAGATAGATTAGTAAAATGAGTTAAATTAAGATAAAAGAGCTAGCTAATAATGTGCTTGAGACATGGGCCAAACAATATAAAGTTAACATAAGTGTCTGATTCATTTCTTTGGGGGACAAAAGCCACCGTGGACCAGGTTCCAAACCCTGGGCCCAAACGGGCTGGAAAAAACCTACTACAACCAAGGGTCACCATTGTTCTATGTAGACCTATAGCCTGTCCTGGAAAACAGTTTTAATCATTTGTGATTCAGAGAATAGGGGAATTTTATAATTTTCCATACGCACATCAACATGTTTATTCAAACAGTTTTCATCAAAAAGAAAAGAAAATGAGTTAAATTAAGATGGTGAAACTGAGTAAACTAAACTTGACCCTAGGTTTTCTAAGTTCGACCTTTAGAGGTCTTTTAGGAGGATTTGCATGTTTTAATTATAACAATAATTGCTCTTTCCCAGTAAGTCATAGATAAGATTCTAGCTAAGTGAGAAGTAAAGACAAATTTATTAATCTTGGCTTAGGCTTGATACCTAGATAAGTTGACTTTGTCATTCACAGTAAAGACTTTAGAACTTACATATTCATGTGGAACAGTGGGTATTTGGAAAAGTGTGTACGAGGGGGCAGAGATGGGACAAATGTCAACTAAAGATGTACTTATATTCTGCACAGAATAACAAGACAGGACATGGACCTTAAACACATATGTGTACCTCATGGAGAAAAATGTCTTGTTTTTCAAGAAGGGAAATAAAGATAGAACAGGAACAAGAAGACAGTTTGCATTCGAAATTTCTGCCACACTGCAGAAAAATGTATATTTTTAATTGAAGAAAATTCTTGTCATTATGATTTAAGATCTTTGCTGCTCATTTTCCTCAGGGAGAAAATAGCTGTTCAAACATTTTCAGAGGAAAAGTATTTGGTAATAGAAACTTAGAATTCATGCTCTATGTGCCACATAGATGTTGCAGTGTCCACTGTGTTGCATCATAACTTATTCTTTTGTGTGTTTCTAGAGACTTCATGCCACACATAACTTAATGGAACTGTTGGCAGCCAAACATCCAGGGATACCTCCCACCTTGAGAGATGGCAGACTTGAAGAAGAGGTAATTATTATTCTTTTTATTCTATTTATAAAAATTTACTTTTTCACACCTTATACTTATTTTAGTTGTTATTTCTAGTGTATAACATTTGCATAAATGTAGCCAGCTGTGTTTTCCTGTTATTTTGATGTTCCAAACTTGACGGTAGTGATGTGTAGTGGCAGAAAATATTGGTCTCCATATTATTTTGTATGTCTGATAACCTGTACACCAATGTTATGTGGCTTGTATATACTAAGTTTAATGATTAACCAATGAAAAGATTCTGGTTTCATGGTAGGACTATAAAGAGTATAGTTTGGTTGCAGACATTCTCTTTCTCTCTTTGAGAGAGAGAGCACATGAACTCCAGTTTGCAGCAGCAGTTCTCTTCAGCCCCTCACAACCGCCGATCTCTCCATTCGTATGAGTTCTACTTTTTAAATCCCACATCAAAGTGAGGTCATGCAGCATATATCTTCAATGCATCAGTTGTTTTATTTAGTATAAAGTCCTCTATGTTATTACAAGTAACAAGAAATTTTCTTTTTGAAAGCTAAAGAACACACCCCTGTGTGTGTGTGTGTGTGTGTGTGTGTATTGCTTTTTTATCTGTATATGTGTGTGGTATGCATACATGTAAGCATGCTCTCATTTGTGCATACATGCATGCATGAATATGGAGGTCCAGGATTGATGTCAGGAGTAAATTCTTGAATATTCTTCTGTCTGGTTCTTTGAGGCAGAGTCTTTCAGTCAAACTCAGAGATCACTAATAGAGCTAGTAGTGCCAGCCATCTTGCCCAGGAGGTTTCTACTCTCCACTTTTCCTGGCTGTAAATAAAGGCATGCTGCCATGCCTACCTGGCATGTATGTGGGCTCTGGGCTTCTTGCTTGTGAACTTGTACTGTAACCACTGAGCCATCTTCCTAACTTCATATATCATATTTGTTTTGAATTCTTTAATCACTGTTCTTCTAGAGTAGTAACAATAATTTTATTTCTGATAGTATTAGTACACTAGGGCTATCATTACAGAATACTACAGGCTGGAAGCTTAAAAGAATAAATAATTCTTAGAGTTCTAGACTTTGAAGTCCAGAATCAAGGTGTATTTCCTCAAACCTATGGGTTTAATTTCTTCTGTAGCTCTTCTCTTTGATTTAGATACTGCTCTCTTATATGGCCTCTGTTTCATGGTTGTGCCTCCTGGTGTGGTTTGTTTTGTTTTGTTTTGTTTTTTCTCATATCTACTAGGGCAATGCCCATATGGCCTTTAACCTACTTACCATCCTACAGGTCCCATAGCCAAGTGCAGTCACACTGAGGGTCTTACAGCAACAGTTTTAGTTTCGAACACCTTTGTTACTGTGTGTCTCAAAAGTTATTTTTAGCTACAGCAAATCTTAAAGGCACTGCAACACCTAAATCAGAGAAGTAATCTAAAAGGCATCTCTTGCCTCACTTGTGAAATATTATCTTCTTTAATCCTACAAGGGATAAATCTTTAGGATTTTAAATTTTTTTTGCTTAGCCACATCGGTTTTGTTCTTTTCATTGTACATCTTAGGAATTTTACAACAGTTAGAACAGTATATTTTATTTTTTTATACTATGGAATTTTATGTTTAAATCAAGGAACTTTAAATGTGTGGAGTGACCATGTTGGTACTGAAACATCATACTAAATAATGTTCAAGCCCTCAAGTAAAAGTTTATATCTACTTTCTGCTTCAACATAGGCCAAGCAGCTTCGAGAACACTATATGAGCAAGTGTAACACAGAAGTGGCTGAAGCCCAGCAAGCTTTGCAACCTGTGCAGCAGTCTATACGGGAGCTCCAAAGGAAGGTACCTGATGTGTGGGCTTCTTTCTTGTGCTTGTCCCCAGGTAACAGTTTAGATCCATTTTTCTTAGGGATAATCTTGAACTTTCTGTTCCTCTTTGAATTCTTAGCACCTTGTTCAGTGGCTATATCATAAAACAGATGTCTTAGTTACTTCTCTGTGCTTTATCAAAATACCATGACCAAAGCAACTTATGGAAAGAAAGTGTTTAATTGGGTTTATGGTTTCCGAGTTTAAGAAGTCCATAATGGCAGAGCAAAGGCAAGGTGGCCAAAATAGCTGAGAGCTCATGTTTTGATCCACAAGAATGAGGCAGAGAAAGAGACTATTACTGGGAATGGGAATAGTCTTTTGAAACTCAAAGCCTTCCCTTTGTGATGCACCTCCTCTAACAAAGCCACTCCTGTTGCACAAATCCTAATTGGTCTTATGATAAAATACTAAAGCCAGATATTGGGGTAAAGCTGAAAGAGCCAAAAGGCAGAAGAACAAGCCACAGCCACTTCTCACCTCACCAACTCCTTGGCTGAGAGAGGGGAGATCCTGTCCCCCAGAATCCTCAGACTGAATTCTTCCCCAGACTGAAGGCTGTGAGATCCTGGTGCCTCCTGCTTTATATTCCTGTCCTTACCCAGACATACTGCTTCCTGTCTTAATCTTCCTAATGCTGAGATTAGCGGCTAAAAACATGGAACTCCCAAATACTGGGATTAAAGGTGTAAGCCATCACTGCCTATCTCTGTTTCTCTTTTAAATTGGATTAATCTGCTGTAGTCCTGGGTGGCCTTAAACTCCCAAGTCTGCCTCTGCCTCCCAAGTGCTGGGATTAAAGGTGTGTGCCACCACTGCATAGCTGCTAGCCCTGCCCTCTGATCTTCAGACATGCTTTATTTGTTAGAGCATACACAAAATATCACCACACATGCCTCCTAATCCTTGACAGATACTTCTACCAACTGGGAACTAAGAATTCAAACATAATGTCTTGTGAAGGCATTCTCATTAAAACCACCACAGTAAGTTTATTTATAGTTAGTAGTGTCTGTAGGTACATGAGTCATCTATGCTGAGGTTCAGTTGTATTTTTCTTAAACTTTAACTGATTGCTTTTTATGCTGGGTAAATAATTGTTTGTCCTTTAGAGAAAGAATAAAGACTTCTGTAATCCTATGATCTTAGCTATGTCTTTCCCACGTTTAGACTTGGTGCCATTTGTCCTTTCTAAGTTTCCAGAGCAAAATCTAAGAGGAGACAACACAAATACATTGTCTTTTACTTAGACTGTTTTATCAATTGTTCTGTGTGTTATACTTCCTAATTCATTATTTAGTACCCATTCATAATTTTGTTTTTATTCAGTGGAATTTAGTTTCATATTCTAATTCCAAATTAGATCTACCTTCTTAACTGTGTTGCTGTTTATACTTAGAAAGGACTGTGTTTTCTTTTTGGTAAAATACTTAATACAGCTTTGATACACAAGTTTTATAGAAAGTCTCATTCATCAGTTATTGTCCTTTGAGAACAGAACTTACCAATATTTTTCAATTTTTCACATCACCTTTCTTGGTGAATACTAAATATATAAACTAATTTTGATCAATTTTGGTCTTTTTTCCAGATTCATTCTAATTCTCCTTGGTGGCTAAATGTAATCCACAGAGCAATGGAGTTTTCTGTTGACGAGGAACTTGTTCAGCGGGTGCGAAATGAAATAAGCAGTAACTACAAGCAACAAACTGACAAGCTCTCTATGTCAGAGAAGTAAGAACACAGTACAAAACTGTATAATCTAAATCCAGTGTTCAGATAATTTAGTATCAGTATCCCAACATGTATTTAGGAACATGGAGGTTTTGCACATTTTGTTGAGTATTTCAAACAATAATATCAGATATTAAGTCTAAAATAGAGATCTTACTTTCTTATGGTAACCACTGAAACATTCTCCTTTTAGAGCTCTTGGGGTCTGTTCTTGGTTGCTGTTGTTGTTTTGTACTTTTTGTGGTTTGAGACATAGTCTCTCTTAGTACCCCTGTCCTGAGCTCATTCTATAGGCCAGGCTGTCCTCTAACTCAAGAGTCCATCTGCCTCTGCCTCACTGTTGTTGGATTAAAAGCTTGTACCACTGCACCTGGCTTAATTATATTTTTATAATATATGTCCATTTTTCTTCTCAATTTTGCCTTAGTCTGTACTCTGCACTCTCCAAATAGGAAAAGAATGTCAGAAATTACAGTCTATAGTAATCTAGCCTATAAAAGTTACAATGCATTAGTCCTGAGCTTTGAAAGATATTTTATGTTCCTTTTGAGTTCCCGAGAATAGAATCATCAAATTCTTTGGCATCTGAAGCAGGAAGTTATACCCAGCCCTACAGCTGCTTATAAAATAACTACTCAGAGGCTAATACTAATTACAAACTGTTTGATCCGTAGCTCAGGATTATTGCTAGCTAGCTCTTGCATTTTAACTCATTTCTATTAGTCTATGTTTCGCCATGTGGCTCATGTTCTATTACATATTACTCCCCTTGCAGTTGGCAGTGTCTGCCCGGACTCTACCTTGTTTCTCCCTCTGTCTCTGCTTGGATTTCCCACCTGGCTATAAGCTGCTTTACTTATAGCCAAAACTGATTCTTTATTAACCAATGGAAGCAACACATATTCAAAGTCTACAGAAAAACATCCCACATTTGGATTTTTTTTTTTTTTTTTTTGTAATAGGCAATGCATTTTACAAGTACTGGTAGGTACCACTGGAAACACTCTAAGAGGAAGTCTGAGCTGAGTGTGACTTTGGCAGTTTAACACTGTGATTGACAAACATTTTCTGAAGAAACTGACTGTTACTTTCCTTGTGTTGTGTGCTGTGCTGGTGATGGGAATAAGGTTCAGTGACTGCAGAGGTCTTCAGTTCTTACTTACAACACAAATGGAAGAGCTCAATAAGTTCCAGAAGCTAGTGAGAGAGGCAGTGAAGAAGCTGGAGAGACCTCCATCCCGTGATGTGATTGAGTCTGCAACAGTCTGCCACCTGAGACCAGCTAGACTCCCTCTGAACTGGTGGGTGAAGGGGAAGCCATGCAGGGTACAGTGTCTTCCAGGAAGACACATTGGATCTGAGGCAAGAAATAGTTGTTCATATGTTGAACTATTTTCTCTTAATTCAGACATATGTAGAGGTAAATACTTAAAAATAAAGCAAATCAAGAATTATATGTTCATGTTATTTTTTCTTAAGTTCTCTATTTGTTAGAAAAATAAAATGCAAAATGCTAAGCTCTTTTTTCGTTTTTAGCAATTATTTTATTGTTGGTTATTTTTGTGAATAATTCTCTGATAATCTCTTTCAGCTGTGTCTTTTGTAAAGCTGATGAGTTGTTCACAGAGTATGAATCAAAGCTATTTTCTAACACGTAAGTTCACTTTATTGCCCATGAGAAAAAAAAGAAACATTTCAAAGGATTGAGTGTCTGATTATGTGACTATATTTTCTGTTATGACCTTTGGCATCTAACATTTTCTTCTTTTTAATATTTGTTTTTATTTTATGTGAATTGGTGTTTTGCCTGGATGTATAACTGTGTAAGGGTGTGTAAGGGTGTCAGATTTTAGAATTACAGACAGTTGTTAGCTGCCATGTGGATGCTGGCAATCGAACTCAGGTCCTCCAGAAGAATAGTCAGTGTTCTTAACCGCTGAGCCATCTCTCCAGCCCAGCATCTAACATTTTCTTTAGAAGTTATCCCTAAATGTTCATGAGGGACAGTCTATAATTATTGTAGTTGAGGAGCAATTGAGAGTAGCAGTAAGATCCGTGACTCAATCATCTGATACATTTGAACACAAATCCCTGTCACTGACAAGGGCAAATTACCTCTCTGACTTTCATGAAGTGAGGGTAACAACTTACTCTACATTTTAAGTACTCAATAAGTACTAAATATATATATATATTTTCTAAATAGTGCTTAGTACATAGTCAGTACCCAATAAAAACATAGTATACTTGTTATTTCTTCAGAGACCTGATGCTTGTGTTGGGATTGCTATGCTTAGGGCTTGTTATGTTCTGATTGTGGCCTGTGCTCTGTGCCACTTTGTCTTGTCTTCCGCTTTTTAATGGCTCATAGTGGTTGTGACTCAGAATTCTCAGAATGTGGTTTATAAAATAGGTTTAGTAGATTTATTTATTTATTTGTTTGTTGTTGTTGTTGGGTTTTTGGTGTGTGTGTGTGTTTTATTGTTTTATCCTGGATTGTGCTCATGAAACACCAGGCAAAATACATACATACCCCTGTAATTTTAACCTTTGAAAATTGAAGGAAGGGCAATCACGAGTTCAGCCAGCCTCTGAAGTGAAATAATGAATGTGAGTCTAGTCTGAACTCCGACACCCTGTCTCAAAAATAAAAAAACAAAACAAAGAAGCACAAGACAGTTTTCAGAATTGCTGTTATTTTTTCAAAGACCTACAAGTGAAAGCTATCATACAGCTACCAAGCTTGCTTTTCTTTTATCCTGATGGCATCCCTCCACTACTCACTGGCAGCAGTTAGAATTGCTTGGTTTTGTTATCTTTTCAGAGTCAAAGGCCAGACTGCAATCTTTGAAGAAATGATTGAAGATGAAGAAGGACTTGTAGATGATAGAGTACCTACTACAACCCGAGGCCTGTGGGCGATAAGTGAGACAGAGCGATCTATGAAAGCAATATTGTCATTTGCAAGATCACATAGGTTTGATGTTGAATATGTAGATGAAGGAAGTGTTTCCATGGATCTCTTCGAAGCATGGAAGAAGGAATATAAGGTACAGTTATTGTAATAAAGGGTAGTGATACTTGACAAATTTTTTTTATTAAATTAGTAAACAAAGATTATTAAAGTGACACTTGGATTTAATATTCATAAGCCTTTGTTTAATTGAGTGTTTTATTCTATTAGTGGCTGGATCTTAACAGCTGTTTTTTTTTTTTAAGTTTACATATGCCTTTTTTAAAATTTATGTGCATTGTTATAAAAGTGTCAAATCCCATAGAACTGGAGTTACAAACAGTTGTGAGCTGCCATGTGGGTGCCATGTAGGGGAACTCAGGAAGAGAAGTCAGTGCTTTTAACAGCTGAGCCATCTCTCCATTCCCTTTAACAGCAGTTTTATCAAACTAACATTTCATTTTTACATGGGGGAATAACAATCAAATATCAGTATCATCCTAGAATTTGGGGGAAGATAGTAGATACTTTTCAAGCTGGAAATCTGGAAACCATTGCAATGGATACAGCATAAGCTGGTCTTTAGTTGTATGCTTCTCACTGATTCCATTGCACTGTAACTATATAAGAGATGTGCTTCTAGGATTTTTTGATTATTAAATAATTTTTATATAAATTTGTTTTCTTTGATTTTTTTTCATATGAAATGGGTAAGGGGAGACCTTTCATGAAGTTGAAATTATTAGTTCATCATATTGGCTGTTAAAAATGTAAAGCACGTGAACACAGCTTACTACAGCATAGTATGGAGGAAGACACTGTTCTTACAGTGCCTCGTCACTCTTGTTTTGTTTCCTATAGCCGAGTCTTGCCATGTGCTCTGTGTTTAGATGAGTGCTTTCCATGTCTCTTTCCATCTTTGTACATTTTTTCTTTATAAATAAAAAACAAATGAGCTATCCCCACCAACTAATCTATGTCAAAATGAATAGTGATTGATAACATTTTTATAAATTTTGTAAAAGTTGTTTAAGTACAGTAGTTTTCTAATGAAAAGTGAGATTAATAGTAATTGGTAGTAATTAATAATTAATAATGGTAACTTGCTGTTGGCTTTGAAGGAGGAACTATAAGGAAATAATGATGCTACTAAGACTTTGTAAGATAGTTGTCTGATTAACTCTTGAATTCGGTAGGATATGCTCAGTCATTTATTTCATTAATCTCATTGCCCGCATATACAAATTATTTTGAATATGTGAATATAATGTAAAAATATTTTAAGACAGAAACAGTGGTGATCACATCTAGTAGCAGTTTATGTAGAGCTTTGTCTCTTCATGAAATTTTTAGGTATTCTGTTTCTGAAAACTGTAGCAGCAACATCCTACAAGGTTATTTTCTCCTATGTCCTCATCCTGAATTAGCCTAAGGAGTTACATTTCTTTGGTCTTTTAACGGAGAAGTGTAGGCCTCAATGTAGCCTTTTGCTCAAGGTGCATCTTGGTGATTTTAGGCATTGTAATTCTGTGTTCTGCCACTGTGTTATCTTTCCCCTTCAGTTACTTCATGAATACTGGATGACTCTGAGAAATCGTGTGTCAGCTGTAGATGAACTTGCAATGGCCACTGAGCGATTAAGAGTACGCCATCCCAAGGAACCAAAGCCAAACCCACCTGTCCATCACATCATTGAACCTCATGAGGTAGCTGAGAAAAGATCACAAGAAGGGCCGCAGCAAAATCCAAGATGCACAGGACACATAAAGTCAAAGCAGTGATGTCCTCTAGAAATAGTTATTGCTATAAGTATGAGCCATATGAAACAGTTTTTATAGGTCAGAATTGAGCAGTTTCATTCATATGTGATACATGCTTAGTGTGTTCACTGTTGTTTGCATATTCATCTGTTTTTGAATACTTTCTGTGCATCAAAATCAGTATATTATATCACTTTTAGAATGTTTTGTTTTTTCTTTCTTTGTGTGTGTTGTCCTGGGAACTTTCCCAAAACTCACTCTGTAAACCAGGCTGACCTCAAACTCAAAGATCTCCTGCCTTGCCTTGCAAGTGCTGGGATTAAAGGTGTGCACCATCACTGCCTGGCTTATAGATGGAGAGATGGCTCAGCCATTAAAGGCCAGGCTCACAAATGAAAATAGGAGTATTTTATATAGCTGCAGTATTACCAGAATTTGAAAAACATATTTCTCAAATGACATTAAGAGCTTTTATTTTTTTAGGTTCTGCCTCTTATTATTAGAAGTTATTTATAATGTGTGCTTTGATAATCCCCATTTGTGTGAGGATTCAGTCAGAACTCTACCACTTTTTCCTATTTCTTAACAAAAATACTTATTTCCTGTGTAATTAATTTTTTTCCCCTATGGGGGTTTAATACTTTAAATGAATTTCATTTTTGAAAGCATTTAGACTATAATTTTGAAAAAACCTTAAGATAATTTAGTATGTTTTATGCTCTCATAAAGTATCAATTCTAGGTAACATTTTCTTCTAATGTGTGCTTTAGGCTAAATTTACAGCACTACAGACTAAAGAAATAATAAGGAAAATCATTCTCATTCAATTCTCTTTTCTTTCTGATGTATTGCAGAAGGAGAAGAAGAAAAGTCAGGGACATTCTTCCTGGACTTCATAAAACCACTTTCAACAAACAGTGTATCATGTCATTATTTTTATTCCATATATATTATTGAAAAATGGCACAGAAATAGAATTCAGGTTAATTTTTATCCAATTTCTTACATATCATGATGTTTCCATTTAAAAGAACTCCATGGAATTCTGTCTTTTGTAAAACAAAGAAGTCCTTTCAAAGTGTTTTCAGTAGTAATCTTGTAAAATTGAATTTTAGTGTAAATGGATTTTTAAAGTTTTTTGTTTGTTTCTAGGTTGAACAGAATCGTATAAAACTGGTAAATGATAAAGCTGTTGCTACATCACAGCTTCAGAAAAAACTTGGACAGCTTCTTTACCTGACAAATTTGGAGAAGGTATTGCTTCTTTAAAAGCTGTTGCCCCATACTGTATTTCACTAAATACACTTTAGAACCACTTTAGTGATTGTTTCTACTTAAAACATCAGTCCTGTAATGAGAGTACAGGCATTTTGCTTGTTAGAGGAGCCAAACTAATCTGTCTACCATGACTCTACAAGCCCTCTATTAAACTAAACCCTCAGTGCAGCCTCTGTTCCTCCCCTGACGAACTACCTACCTCCTGCAACAAGAGCATCCAGTCCTTGTCAGTTGAGCCCATCCCAGAAAGTACCCAGATGACCAGTAGAATTGTGTAGTATATGGTGAATAGCTTTAAGGCACTACATTGTAGGTGACTTGTTTTTAGTGATCTTCTATTCAGTTTGCCATTGTCTTGTCCATTTTGCTTACTTTCTGAAACTTGGAGATTTTATGAGAATTTTAAGGTGTTTAAAATCTATTACAGTTTGATAGAATTTTTAGGCACAAAGGTCTCAAGTCAATTATATCTCTGCTTTCTAGTTTAGTGATTCAGAGATGCTGAGAAGCAACAATCTTAATACAAAGCTATACTAAGTAACAGCCTCTTTCCACACCTGTCCTTAAACTACATATGCACAAATGCACACCTCTGATAGCATTATAAGTGCACACTTGTACATAGCATTGTAAGTGCATGCCTCTACATGTGCGTTATAAGTACACACCTCTACATAGCATTATTAGTGCATGCCTCTACATTTCTTTATAAGTACAAACCTCTATATGTACATTATACATGTACACCTCTACATGTGCATTATAGTGTATACCCCTACATATGCATTGTAGTACAGATTTTTACATACACATTATAGTCCATAATTCTACATATGCTTTATAAGTGTATACTTCTACTGTGACATTTAAGGAGCCTTTTAGTTAAGAAGAGAAATAGATGGTCTCATGTAATCAGAGCTCCATTAGAATACCTTGAACTCCTGATTCACTTGCTTCTCTTTCCCAAATGCTAGGTTGTGTGTCACCATACCAGTTATTAATTCACATTTCTTTATGGTAAAATGTAGTCTGAGAATAAAACTTCAAAGATTTAGCTATTTGTATTTTGATTTTAATTTTACTGTATTGTAATCATAAATATAATACCATAGTATTTCAAAGTATAATTTTAAAAAATTTTTTTCTTTAATTATATCCTGAATAAATTAATAGAAATGATAGAATTAAATAATACAAAAAAATTAGGTCATCTCACTAGTTAGACAGTTCAGATTGGAATTACCAGCACATACTTATACAAATGAATTTCCAAGCATGCATCAAGTTCTAAATATAAAAACAACCTAACATATTTTGGGGTTCTTCCTTTTTCCCATAGTCTCAAGACAAAACATCAGGAGGTATTAACCCAGAGCCTTGTCCAATCTGTGCTCGACAGCTGGGAAAACAGGTAAAATTATCTTAAGCCTCACATGAGTTCACAAAACACCTTACAGTTTATAAGGCTTCTTCATGTAGTCAGGCTTTTTCTGTGTCTCATGCACATGCACACACACATGCGCTTTCTCATAACTGTGAAAGAGGAGTATTTAGTTCTTATCTTAGAAGTAGGTCCAGGGCTTAGTTGACAAGCTTAAGGCTACAAATATTTAAACCATCTTTTTCCTAAGTGAAAACTTAACCCTAGAACAAACCTTATCTTTTTCATTAAAGATTCAAAGTTGTAAATGTATTTCCAGACAAGATATTGTTTCCAAGTAACTTAATTTTGCCACATTAATGTATTTGGTTGTTGAAGAAAGTATAATATAACACAAGTTTAGTGGGAAAGGTAGTACAGAGGCATAGTGCTATAGCTCTTAACGAGAGTAATGTCTCACATTGATCCCAGCTTTAAAGTACAGATAGCTTCTTCTAGCAGAATTTACTTGTGGGATTCTTTGTTGTTATTTGGTTAGGTTTTGCTTGGTTGTTTGGGTTTTTGAGATATCCCTACATGTCCAGTGTCACTTGAGGTCCATAGGGTATTGAATAGTGCTGTAGTATGAAACAAACCTGTCAGATAGGTCTGAGGATTCTGATTTAAACCCTTGAGAACATAGATGAAACAAGGGGATGATAGAAAAATGTTACCCCACTGAAACAAAATGAGCTTCTTTTTCAGGAACTATTTTAAAACCACACAATCTATCTCAGTTTGTTCTGGTCCTAGGATGAATTTCTTTCCAAGGAGATTCCTAGACCCCTTTCAGAGTACTGTCTGCCTCTTCCAATACAAATACAGACATGTCTAAATCCTGGAAAAACCAACACAGCTGAGAGCTTTGGACCCCATTGCCACAGAGCAGTGAGGATTTCAAAAATGTTCCATTTCCTATGTCATTCAAAACGTGAAGCATTAACTCATTATTTTTTTATATAAATATGTTAGCAACTAAAAACTATAAATAAATTGAGTATCAATGAGTATATTATTTTCAAATTTATGTTGATCTTAGTTTTTCATTATCTGCTGTTAGAGTGCTAAAGGAATAATCTGTAATGGTTTTTTCTAAGTCAAAAATGAGAACACCAGCTTCTCATAGTGATACTAGTTAGAGTAATTAACCAGAGAATTATGAAAATGTGTTTTTCTTAGAGTAAAAATAATCTGAAAGCATATTTTACATGAAATACTTGGGAGTGATAGTTGTGAGTATTTTCCCCTGATTATGTGTTTGTGGATAGCAAGGCCTCATGGACCACCTTCTCACCAAGACTTGTCATGTATGTTTTCTTCTCAGTGGGCAGTGCTGACCTGTGGACACTGTTTCTGTAATGAATGCACTTCTATTATAATTGAACAGTACAGTGTGGGGTCTCATCGAAGCTCCATCAAGTGTGCTATCTGCCGCCAGACCACATCACACAAAGACATCTCCTATGTCTTTACCTCAGAGAAGGCAAACCAAGAGGATGATATCCCTGTGAAGGTAAAGTAGGTCAAGAGCACACAATCAAAGCAGTGCCCCAGCTTTTAGTATCTGATGAAGTAAAGCATTAAAGAATGTTGGCACGGTGAGTATAGAAAACACTGTTCACTGTGCTCACTGCCTGGAGGTCTCAGCACACACTAACCAATATGGCTAGCTGCAGTCATGCCTACTAAGGGCTAAAGAATGCACTTCCCCTGTCATTTTTGCCATTTCTCTTGCTACAGTCAGTTCCAGGCTGGGAATATTACTAAATGCTGGAATACGACCTAGCATCTCCAAGAGCCTGGGTTCATTCTTTAGCATTAATAAATAAGGTTTTTAAAGTCCATATATATAGTTTTTGTTAAAGTATTTATTTATTTGAAATCTTTCTTCTTATTTAGTCCAAACTAAATAGTAGATGGGTTCCTGGCATTAGTTGATTATCATAAAGATGACACAGTATGCTTTAAAACACTGTAGATTAACATTTTAGAACACAGCTAAACTTGAGTTTATGTTTCTAACTTTTTCCTGTTTATTCAGAATCTTAAATTACTTATTCACTGTACAAACAAGATCCACTGGACTCTACCTCAAGTGTATTCATTTATTAAAAAATCACTTATTGGGAGTTTTTGTTACTTATTTTTCTTACATGTACTTTAAATTTTTTGTTGTAACAGACTTGGTCAAAAAGCAAATCAGTATTTAGATGTAATAGGACTGGAGGCCAGCTGAACAGGGTAGGCAATAGTAGGGCTAATGCTTAAGCAGGAAGTCAGCTCCTACTCATTAATTTCTTCTTCTGGATTCTTGATGTTGTCTGAGTAGAACTGGAGACAGAATTAGGAGTTTGATGAAGTGTTCTTTTCCTAAGAAACCTACAGTTCAATTAAAGAATTGGTGGTTGCTTTCCCCCCTCTGATATTTGAGTAAACTATCGATCTCATTGTGCTCTGGTGTGCTCAGATAAACAGAATCCCAGAGTTGGATCAAGTTTTCATTTATTCTTTCCATGCATACTTAGTAAATACATCCTGTGCCCCAGGCAGTGTTCTATACCTTTCAGATACAATATACAGTCAAGAAGTTTTGGTTGCTGTTCTCAAGAATTTTAGTTTGGTGGTGAGATATGGAGAAAGAATTTGAGTTACCACAAAAAGTACAGACATTAAACAAATGATATTGTTTTTTATAATTATGATAAATAATACAAAATAAAAGCCAGCCTGAGATTTTCTAGAAGAATGACTGGTAAGCAGACAGGCTCTAAATGATGAGGGGATTGGCCAACATAAAAAGAGGGTGGAACTGATCTGTGGAGAGGAGGTCCCCAGGCAGAAAGAGAACACCCCGTATGTGAAAAGACCAAGATAGAAATGACTCAGACAGAAGTGAGTGGCTGCAAAGCAGTGGACAAACTGAAAATACAGGGAAGGGTGGCAGGGTTGGGCAGGGCAGGCACTCAGGCTTTAAAGCTCTTCGGGTTCTTTCTTGCTGCAGTCAAGAAAATCAGTTAACAGAGATAGACAAGAATAAAAGCAGAAAAATGTAGATAAGATTAGGAGTCCATGGTAGTTGTCTACTTTTGAAATTAGACTGATAGCAGGGGAGATGGGAAGAGGTAGGTGTATTCCAGGGAAACTCAGTACGACAGAATGTTGGAGGTATAGCACGGGAGATCCCCCAGATTCTGATCTGAAAAATCAAGTAGGTATCATTGCTGCTACCGAGAAGTTTGAAAGGGAGTACATTTAAATAGTTACTTGGTGTTTTTAATGCCAAGTTAGAGATACAAAATTTAGTCACGAGTATAAACAGCCTTTGAAGCCACAGACTGAATAAGACAATATAAGGAAATACAGAGGTTACCTTCAGGTCAAGCCCTATATATGTAGGCTCTGATATAAAAGTCTCTATATATGAAGACTTTTAAAGGCTCTGATAACAATGAAGAAGAAGAGATGTTTCCACAAGTCTAATAAGCTAATATCTGTGTGGTGGTGGTGGTATGCTGCCAGTACAATGTCCCAAAGGTGGAAGGGTGAGCACATAGGTGTGAATTAGTGTGCACTTTGGGAAGGATGAGTGAGGGGAGGGGCATCATCTAGTCTGTCTCTGAATCCTTTGGATGAAGGTGTTTGTAAAGCATATGTCAAGAGGTTGTAAAATGAAGTAGGGAATTGGAGCGACCCAGGAGCCAGCCCTGAGGCTTTGGTCATCACCATCCTATTTGCCACTCCTACAGCTATTGTCCTTCCCAGCCCTCCTACCTCTCCATGCTCCTCTTTCTCTCCTCTTCTCCTAAAGAACTGCTTGCTTTTTCTTCTTTCAGCTACAGGAATGCCACCAGCCACAAATGGCATTGGTGGAGGCAGCTTATCCTTATCACACAGGGCAAACATTAATTGGAACACCAGGAACCAGTATGAGGTAGAACTGCTGTCCTGCTTTGTACAGGGAGGTTTAGGAAGAGGTTGGTCTGGCTGCCAGTAAACTGCACAGCTGTGACCCTGAGTCACTGAATCCATCAGACCCAAACACCTGTTCATGGATGGCAGCTCTCCTACACCAGAACGGTTGAGAGTGCTGCCCTGTGGGAAAGGGATGTCTGTATTGAAATACTACTGTGTTCTTGCTGCTACTTGACTTTCATGGTTATCTGTGAACACATGAATTAAAGTATCTTATTTAGAAAATAAGAGACTAGAGATTTTAGTAAAGGTAATTTCTTCCTACTATTGACACAGATATGCTTGCATTTCCTTTTTCATTAAACATGAGTAAACATTTTACATATGACATAAACCAATCTCATCCCTCTTCCACTTTCTCACTTTTTACCACATTTATGCTTGTTTCTGTTTTTTTCTGTCACCATTGTGTCTGCCACTTGTGCCTTTTGTTACATGTCATACTCTCCCATTTATACCCTGCTGTCTGTCACTTGCTCTTTCAAGTGTCTGTTTGATGTGTTTTCAGAGTCTGCCTTACTCTCCTACTTGGTTCATATGACTTCTGGACCCAGAGGTTCTTGTCTTTAATATTATTGTCAAATTTTTGGTCCTTAATACACATTATAAATAAGTTAGGGTTATATGACCTTAGAGTTTTTTTATTTCAATCTTAATGTGCATGGTAAGACTTTTGTATGACAACATCCATAGTGATTAATTATATAACTTGAGATCATATAAAAGATATTCAGAGAATGAAAAAATAGCAATAGTCTTTGGCATTTTGTTTCTAATGATATCTTAGGAGATTTCACAGTGTAAGGTATTCTGAAGGCTAAGCATAGTAATAAGATATTGAGATTATCAGTATCCATTTGGTGTATGTGCTTAAATAAAAACTGTATCATTTATAGTAACAGTGTGACAGTATTCCTAAGTGACCTTGGAACCTACTGGGCATTTCACAAAGTAAACAAAATTCCCCTTGCAAGTTCTGACAACTGCAAGGCATTTTGGATGTGAAGTAGACCTTCTGGCAGAACATAGTCCCACGTGGCTTGTTCCCATGTCTTGCATTTGGCTGGCTTTCATACAAAGCACTTTTGCTTGTGTAAACCCAGCCCCTATACTGAACAGGATTCTTAGTTCATAAGTTTGTATTCATTACAAAATGTTACATAGATAGAATCACAGCAAAACAACACCCATCCCAGCCACACACTATTGCTTCATCATCTTAGGTTTTGAGTATTTCAGGCCTATCTCAATGAGTTTGTATTTACTGCAGATAGGCTAAAATCCAGAATCTTTGGTTTTAACAAGTACCTCTACTAACCCAAGAGATGTCTTATGGGACTTTATAGAGAAAACCCTGTATTTACGTTCTAATTCCTATACAGTCAGTACAGCAATAAGATGTACAGAATTCTAGTGGTTGTTTTGTTTTCTTTTGCTGTTCCAGTTTTCAAAAGTTGGCTTGGCCATACTTTCCAAAATGTAATTAAGCATCTGGATAGAAAAAATATAATTATAAATTTCTGAGTGAGTTTAAAACGAGCATGCAATAACTTGATAAAGAAAATCTACACATAATTGTATTTATATGTCTAAATATTCCTATATGAGCTATCAAATATGTTACATTTCAGTCTTAACTGATAAAATGAAAATGGTATTGATGTTTTTGTTTAAAATAAGCACAAGTAGATATAATTCTAATTGTCAAAAGAGAAAAGAAAGTTTCCATTCAGTGAACCCGTTAACAGTGGTAGTTCTGAATTGATAGTCATGCTGAAAGTTACCCATGCCATACAATAAATTGAACATAAAATAAAGACTTTGAAGATATAAAATGTAAATTACCTTTATTTATCTTTTTGAAAAACAATCCTTTTTGGACCATTAACTCTGTTAGAATGGGTTGAGACATGTGATTCTCTACTGAATCTTAATCATCTATCATGATGCCTGGCATGTAATAGGCATTCAATAATGTCTAGATGGATGGTTATAAAATATCCTCTTGATCCAAATATGATATTTAGCTTTTTTAAAGATAGTAATTTATGTCTGTAATAATTCTGCAAGTTTTTAAAAAAATGGAAAATTATTTTGAGGCCTAATATATAAGATTGCCTACAACCTGGAGAAGGTTTCTGTTGTGGTTTGTAAAGTAACATATGCATGAGTGAAGAATCTTAACACTTGCTCCAGGCATATGCTTGAGAAGTATTGCTGCTTCGTGAGGTCAGTGAGACAGACTTCAAAGCTGGACTGTGCTGTGTGTGTCACAGCAACATGGGGTTCTAATTGGTGAACATGTGAACAGAAACAGCATGACAGGTTGGCACTAGGAAAGAGCCAGCCTTATTCCAAATGGAAAAGTACAGAATGAAAGTCAGAAAATACCAACATAGTAACTGACTTTCTACTGAACAATTCAGAAGCCTTTGAACATCCCTGTACAAGTTACAAGCCTCTAAGGAAACCACAGAAAAATCTGTTACCACCCAATACCATTCCATTTGTTTATCCTTTTCTTTATTGGGAAACAGAGTGAACTAAGCTGAATGAATATGTCATTTTTGAAACTATATTTCTCAGGAAATTTTGAAAAGCTGCAATCTTACGACATTTAAATCTCATAATATATGTATAAGTTTTGAAAAGTTATTCCAAGTAATGACTAGAAGAATAAAATGTTAGTGTGCTGTTTCAGATGTGTTTGTTCTACACCTGGCATAGATGAACTGTCTTCTGTGGCAGGTGCAGATTGACCATCTGTGGGCAGTAAGAAATGCTATAGGTACAGTGGCCTGTAGCAGAGGAGTAATAAGTGATACTATCCAGAGACAGCCCACTGTGTTATAGAAACACCTCATCATATCTCTGAAATAATACATGAAAAGTCCTAGAAGCATAGACATCCCACTTTTCCCCTAAAACTCAGTTTATAGTCGGTAAAACTTGGAAATAAAAATGGTTTTTACATGTTCAGTAGAAATAATTAATAAAATAAAATAAATAACTTCTAAATGTCACACAATGAAAACTGCTGTTTATCTCCATTCTTTTTTACTCTATTACTGTGAATGGTTTCTTATTTTAGTTCTATGAATGGTCTAGCCTGTATGACTTCTGTTACATACAAGTTTTTCCTTGAGTACTAGCAGTGGTCATAATCTACTAGCTCTTCCTTTTAAAATATAAGGAAATTAGTGCAGCTATTCCTCCTCCCTCCTTCCTCTCTAGTATGTTTAATTTTTATTGTAAAAAAATCCATAATACATATGACTATATCATAATATATATGGTAGCCATACTTTATGTAATTATAAACACATTTATATATCTAGAAAAAAAAGCCAGTAGCATGTACAGTATTCTAATGTAATTTTTTTAAACTACAGAATCAAGTAGAATGATTGAAGTTATACAGCAAAGAGTATCTTCCTAATCATCTGTTACTAAGCTTTGCTTTTTGTTTGTTTGGTTTTTTGAGACAGAGTTTTCTTATATAGCCCTGGCTGTTCTGGAACTCAGTCTGTAGAGCAGGCTAGCCTTGAACTCACAGAGCTCATTCTACCTTTGCCTCCCCCAGTTGTTTTAGCTTTTATTGCAGTATATTAAGTGTGTAATGGGATTCACTCATGATATTTTCCCATAGGAGGGTACAGCGTGTTTGATCACAATCAAGCACAGTGCCCCCTTGCCCTACTCCTTCCTACTCATCCTGTCCAGAGAATTTCCTAAGCCCTCAAATCTATTGTTTGCTAATCATCTTCCTTTTTTCCTAAAGCACCTTGGTATTTACTTATCCATAAAATTCTCATTAAGGTTCTTCATTCTCTGTATTAGACAGCTTCAAGAAATTTTGCCTAAAAATATGAATGACCAGTTTTAAAGTTCTCAGTGCTTCTTATTATGAATTCATTTTAGAGTGATAAGTAGTATTTCTCCTACTATGGAACTTGACTGAGTATGTTTTATGAATACTACACTGTGTGTTTCTTTCACAGGCATAGAATACACACTAATGTATAATAGATATAAAAATCTCTGAAAATATGGCTATTGATTTATGTAGGTAGTTTAAATACAAAGGTCCTTTTGTCTGTTTGTTAGCAATTAGGCCAGGTTGGCTTTCTCTGGATTTCTATAGGACTTTAACCTCTAATCCTAAAAGTGGAGCTGAACAGGACCATTGGAAATCAGGCAATCAATCTCTCTCTTTCCCTCCCTCCCTCCCTTTCTCCCTTTTCTTATCCCTCTCCCTCCCTCCCATCTCCCTGTTTCTCTTCCTCACTCATTCTCTGTCTACTGGTATTGTGAACAGAAGTAAGCTGGATACAAAGAGATGTAATAAGCAATGCACTCCCTGTTTAGCATCATGGATTGTTATGCCTTGCTTCCAACTATGACCCCCACACACACACACACTACACATTATTAACTTTTATTAGAAGTTATCAAAAATGCAAGGAGATGATATTTTTCTTTTAGAGTAATTTTATTGATTCACATCAAGTCAAGTCGTCTATTGCCACTACAGCAGGGAGATGTTGAATGTCTCCTTCCTTCTCTCTCTTTTAATAAGGATCTCAGCAGATAGGAGCAGATGTGAAGGAAACAGTAAGCCAACTATGTCTTTCTGTATCCTGCATAAAAATTTTTATTATTCTTGCTCTTTCCTATCCACAGAACACATTTTCCCAGAATTGCATTAATAAAGCAGTTTTATTCTAGATGGGCCAAGATAGCCAAATTTATAAGCCATCATCATGGAGATGTTTATTATTATATTTCTTTTAGTCCACCAAACATATGGCAAGAGACACTGTTCTTTCTGTTGTTTCAGCACAGTGAAAATGTTTAACTCAAAATTTAAATGTATTGAGTTTTGCAGCAAGAACACATGACTGCTCTGTTTTACTGGATTAAAATCAGTGAGTCATACCTATGATATTAAGAATCCACCTGGCTTTCTGATTTCACATTCTGTTACTGCACAGCATCTAGACCAGATACCATAAAAAATAAAAACCTTTGTTGGCCTTTGGTGCTAATACACTTCTATTAAGTGTTGACTTACTACCCAAGTCTATTTAATCTATATTATACTTAACAAGGTTTGAGTTTATTCTTTATTAGCTATTTTAATATTTGCCTGCTGACTTCATCTCTTCAGTGGAAAATAGTAGAAATGATAGCAATAAGCATAGTGTTAAAACTTTTGTCTTTCGTCCAGTTCATTGAAGCATTATTCATTGTTACTAGTCAAGACATAGAATCCACCCAAGTGTCCACAACCTCATGACTGGATTAAGAAAATATGGTACCCAGTGCTGGAGTCATGGCTTAATAGTTACATGAAGACCATGACTCAGATCCCCAGAACACATATGGCAGATGGCCATGGCAGCTTGCCTCTAATTCCAGCTCCAGAAGGTGGAGAAGGAAATCCTTTGAGCAAGCTGGCTAGCAACACCAGCTTTGTCAGTGAGCTAGCTCTGAGTTTGACTGAGAGACTTGCATACATACTTACAGGGAGCATATGTTTACTGCTTTTTCTATGCTATTTTTTTACTTCCGTAATCTAGACAACAGTCTAGAGCACTTTTTCCCTTAAACTATGCCTTTTTAACCAAGATAAATTCACAGAGGCAATGAATTTTCAACATAACATTATAATCTGAGGCAAAGGGCTAGCAGTAGAGTGCAGTTAGCATGCACGTCCTGGGTTTAGTCCCTGCCAGTACTGTAAAAGCATCGGCTGCCTTAAGCCAAGATTCCAGTTGTATTTGTGTGACTGAGATGATGGAAAGCATGTATCCATTTGAGTGTCATAACTTTTAAGTCAGGCCAATGAGCGTTTGGTTCTGTTTTGAGAGCCACCATTGAGCTACCAAAATTTGATATCACGAGAATGTGCTGATGTTTTCTTACATGAGCTAGCACCCCATTTGGAATGTTGCTTTTAAAAGATTGGTTTTTTTTTTTTTTTTTCTTTAACTTTTAGTAAGAAATTCAGTAGATTAAAGTGTTTACCCTATACTTGAAATCTTTTTCTTGTGTGTTGGCATGAATACCCACGTGTAAGTTCAGAGGACACTTGTGGGATTTGGTTCTCTCCTTCTACCAGGTAGGTTCAAAGAATAGAACTCAGGCCTTCTGGCTTGACAGCAAATGCTTTGCTGCCCACTGAGCCATGTCAAGTGAAAAGTTTTCAAAAGTAGCACGTTGCAGGGAGTGTAAGTTATCGCTTTGCATTCATTTTCTGTTTTTATTTTCCTCAGTTATTTTAAATCAGTTGATAGGATGATTTCCTTACGTTTTTTTTAACCTTGTATGTATGACTGAGAGTGTGTATATCTAAAAAAGTAAATATAAGTGCCTTATTTTAGTAGGAAGATTTTTAAACTTTTTTTCTTAATCTAGTCTTGACATTAAATTAGGGTTACTGTCTTTGCTTATTTGGCTGTTTTTCTGTACCCTTTCATGTGCATAAGTGAATTGAGAGAGCACTGAACAACAGAACTACTTCTGCATTTTGGTTTGTCTGATCCCTTCCCCACACCTTAATTTAGGTCATTAATGATGTTCATATTTAAGGTCTGAAAAGATCAGTTGTTGGTTGTTTGTTTGCCTGCTGTTAAGGTAAACACATCACTTATAGGTTCATCATTTGTTTATTCCTCGGGTTTTAAACCTCTTTTCAGTCCTGTATTTCGTTGATGGAATGGTTCTGAAAGATGGAAAGAAAAAACAAACAAACTATACACACTCTTGGTAAAATGAGTCTGCCTGCCTGTGTGTTAGAGGACATCATTTGTGTGTCTGTCAATGGCCATGGTGTTGCAAAAAAGTTTTATTCATTGTTTGAATACTTCATTTTGCAAAGTGCCTTGATTTTTAGCTCTTTGTATTGGCATTTTTAAATGAAATGAATGAGAATAGTGAGGAAGGTTTTTGAATATATGTTCTGCTTCTTTGCCAAAACAAAATTTAGTAACTAAAAACCTAAATAGGAAGTATTTGATATCATTACTTCATGACATTCCAGTGTACCTCTCTGTTCAGTTAACTAGATGTAAATTCTTTTAGGGTTCTTACATTTGCAGGACAGGGAGCATGTGAATGACGTGGCACATTGTATGGACTCAGAGAACATGTAAATGTTGGCTTTCTCTACCATGTGGGCTCTGGAATCAAATTCAGATCGTCAGGCTTAAAATAAGGATGCTTACCTATAGAGCTCTCTCTTATACATCTTGAAAATGAACTCATTCAGTTGTATAATTAGAGACTAAAAATTCTCAAACAAACAAAAAAAAAGACTAAATACATAAATAACAATGTCTGTTGTTTTATACCAGTTTCTTTCCATTCTTAACTAGGTTTTATTTGCCACTAATCTATTTTCCTTCTTGTGTTCAAAGGGTAGCCATTCTACAAAAGTAGAAGCTGTGGTCAGAACTCTGATGAAAATACAACTTAGAGATCCAGGGGCCAAAGCTCTTGTTTTCTCTACGGTACAGTCAAGACTTTCTGCTTCAGTCCAGCTAAATTTAACTGTATTTTGTCAGATTATGTCAGAATTTTTCTATGTTCTTTATTTATGTTTATAGAAATACAGTGATACTTTATAAAGGCAATTCTTATTAGATTTTATATTGACTTCAGTAAGGGATTTTATTTTTGATATTTTAAAAATTTGAATCTATAACCCTGACTCATTCATAAATGAATTTGACTATTTTAGGAAAAGTTAGCTAGTGAACTATTAAAGTATGATTTATAAGTATAAATATACTAAAAACTCTAGTTTTGCATTTAGGGAGAAACTGTATCCATTAAATATGCCATTGTTTGTATTAAATATTTTAATTATTTTCAGTATTTTATTATACTGCCTTTCAGCCAGTATTTGATGAGGGAAAAAATGTTCTTTCCCAGCAGAGCTAACTATTATTGTAGGCACTCTATTTGAGGGTTTGGGTTTTTTGTTCATTTAACTGTTACTGTGGTTTATTTTTTCTTTTCTCAAATCCTCTTGGTCAAAAGGTATATGTAAACACTATTTTTCTAACTTTTATGTTCTAGTGGCAAGATGTATTAGATATTATTTCAAAAGCTCTCACGGACAACAACATGGAATTTACACAGATCAGTCGCATAAAGACATTCCAGGTGTGTCAAGTTTTCTTTGTGTTTTTAATGGATCAGTGCTAAATGAAACTGCTGTTCACTAGTTGACTTAGTTTATCTTTTGTCCTGGACCCTTGAAAGAGGGTTTGAGTTCTTGATTATCTATAAAATTAACATTTTTAAGCAAAGTAGAAAAACTGTAGATACCTACACCTAAAAAGAAAATTTTAAAAAAATTTTTGACTTGAGATTCTTTTCTGTAATATAGGAAAAATGGCCTTGCAGTATCTCTTTTGAAGGGACTTTACCCTAGGATTATATTTTAAACACACACACATATATAATCAGGAAAAAGTACATATGGTTAAAATGTTCTTTGTATCATATTCAGTATAGTCACAACCACATAATCTGAGACACACCACATATAAGTACAGCTACAATATAGCAGATTCTGTCTTACCTCATATTAACTCTTACATATTTTTCCTTCTTTCCCTCATTTTCCTCTATATCATACAGTTAAGTTTTCATGTATTACATATATCTGATATGGTTTTTACTACGTGCTATAAAAACAAAAGTGTTTTTATGATTTTCTTCAAAAAAAACCATTCTCATTTCTAAAATTGGTGGAATCACTGTAGCTGAAATTAAAATGTGCCTTTCTTTTTTTAGGAGAACCTTTCAGCATTTAAACATGATCCTCAAATCAATATTTTGCTGCTGCCCCTGCACACAGGCTCTAATGGATTGACAATCATCGAAGCCACTCATGTCCTCTTGGTGGAGCCCATACTGAACCCTGCCCATGAGCTTCAGGCGATTGGGAGGGTGCACCGAATTGGACAGACAAAGTGAGAACTAAAATTACTATCAACCACTTTGCCTCAGACTGTAGAAACTAACTCAGCATTTAAATCCTTTATTTACGTCCATTGTGGTCTATTTGTTTCTAAGTGCAGATTCTGTCTCCCTCACTTGAAATATTTGGGACCCGAAATGTTTTAGACTAGAGTTTGTTTTGTTTTGCCTTCAGATTCTAAAGCATGTATATATCTTTGATGAGATCTCTTGAGGAAAGGGTCTAAGTCTAAACATGAAATTGATTTATGTTTCACCTTATACATGGTCTAACCCCTCACATGAAGTCATATGTGGAAATTTCAAATTTGTCACATATCTGCATGGGCTTCCTGGCACTTGCATGCACATGCCCATACATAATGAATGAATCAATAAGTCAGTGTAATAAAAGATAATTATATTTAGTTTGGTACCCGAACCAAAAGTAGTAGTGATTATTATGTGATACATACTTTCTTTATTCAGATAACAAATTATATGGGTATTTGCAACACAAGTTCTTAATTATATAAATTACCTCATGGACGTTAGAGACCTTGAATGTTTGAAGACATACACATACACTTATTAAGCACATACTCATTTAGTATTACTGAGCACCTAAAGTATGTCAGTCATACTACATACTGAAGATTCTAATCATATAAGATAGGTAATCCATTTCCATCTAGCAATATACATAGAACGCTACTATGTATCACAAGAAAAACAATAATTTAAAGTTATATGAACAAAAAAAGTATGCTTTGTCCCCTGAAGAATAAAGAAAGACATTAGGCTGAAGGACTGATTATTTTAAAGTTAGACTAGAAAACAATCATGGAGAGATGCATATGCTGAAATAAAGGAGAGAAAAACAAATGTGTCGAGGGTGGTGAGGAGTTTGAGCTGCTGTAGTAAAGCATGAGAAAAGGAGTAGCAAATGAACTTTACATGTGAGAATCAGAAATACACTTTGTTACATAAGCCATATCTTTGAGAGCTTTGACTGATTGAATGTTAAGTGAAAAAGAGATAGGCTCTGTGTTAAAATTACTTTTCTGGTTGATGTGTCAAACACCAAGCAGAAGCAACCAAGGAAGAAAGGGTTTATTTGGACTCACAGTTTTGTTAGTAGAGTGGGAAATTCAGAGTGGCAGAAACAGGATGTTGCTGGTCAGTTTGTCACCACAGTTAGGGAACCCTGGCAGATGACTGCCGATTCTTAGCTTACTTTATGCTCACTCAGTCTTGATCCCAGCCCATTGGATGTTGCTGCCTACATTCAGAGTGGGTCTCTCTTCACATAAATCTTAAAATTTCTGGAAATACAGATGCACTCATAGTTGTGTTTCCATGAGCAACATAAACCTTTGTACTCTTAAAAAAAAACAAAAACAAAACCTCTTAACAAAATATAGCAAAGTAGCACAACCATAATCAATACACAGTTATTCTAAAGTACTTCCAAATGTCATTTAGAATGCAGTTAATTTAGTGTATATGTAAGTACAGGTGTCCACATGGCATGTTGTGTGTTTGGAAGTCAAAAGATAACTTCAAGGAGTCAGTTCTCGCCTTCCATTTTGTTGAGGCAATCTTACTTGCTTTTCTGATGGTTTGTATACTTTCCGGGCTAAGTGGCCCATGCACACAGCATCTGAATTTTTTTAAAAATGTGAGTTCTTGGGCTCACACTCAGGTTGTTAGGCTTACTAGTGCTTTTACTAGTTGAGCCATGTTGTCAGCCCTAGTCACTGGCTTCTTGTTATACTAGCATTTTTCTAAAACATAAATAGGACTTGTCTCCAATCTAGAAGCCTAAGTCCTTTAAGATCATTGCTTCCATTAAATAGATTTTTCTCCTAATTTAAAAGACTACCTGAATATTTGTATTCTACTCCCCATGACAGTCTTGCTTCATACAGTTTGAAGTACCTTATTTTTCTTCCAGTAACTCTTTAAGCATTTGGTGTTCAGTCTTTACACACTTCTTTCAGTAGACTTTTGTGAGTACTTTCTATGTGCCATGCATAATTTTAAGCATTTTAGATGTCCTCATGCAACTTACAAGCAGGTTGTAAGCAGGTCAGTCTAGCAACAGATGTAAGGAAAGGTTCTGTCATGCTGGAAATGCCCAGCATGGTGGGGAAGATAAAGAATACAAGTAACTTGGAATCCACCCTTTACTGAGTGGAAACATCTGTTTTTTGTTTGTTTGTTTGTTTGTTTAAAAAAATTCATTTATTTTCATTTTATGTGCATTGGTGTTTTGCCTGCATGTATGTCTGTGTGAGGGTGTCCTGTGGAACTGGACAAGCATGAGTTGCCATGTGGATGCTGAGAATTGAACTCAGGTCCTCTGGAAGAGCATCAGTGCTCTTTACCACTGAGCCATCTATCCAGCCCCGAGAGATAACATCTGAGCAAAGCTTGAAAGAGATTGGTCAGTTATGCTAATATCTTAAGAAAGAATGATTAAGCAGACAATAAAATCTGTGTGACATCTGTAAGTCAGGACCGTTCTAGTTTTAAAAAAAAATAGCAAGGAACTACAGTTGCTAGACTGAAACAGGTAGGAAATGAAATTAGGGATCATACTGGGGATCATATTAGACCCTAACTGGAAAGCTACGAGCAGAGGAAGGACACAGTCTAACTTGAGCTTTTAAACAGTTATTCTGAGAACTATGTTCAGTCCAGGGAGTAAGGGGAACAAGGGAGGAGGGCCCGTGCAGTCTTAATGACAGTAGAAGGTTGCTTGATAGTTTGACTGGTAGCAGTTCACTTGCTGAGCAGTGATTAGGTTCCTGATTGTTGTGGAGGTAAAACTCACAGTGTCTGTGGACACAGTAGAGACTGAGATGGGAGTAATACCATGGGCTTTAGCCTAGACAGCTAGGAGTATAAAGAGCCTTTAGCTGAGTAGAGGAAGTCTATTAGAACAGGTTCAGTGGGAAAAACAAAAATCTACCTTAGATATATGTGTTTGAGACTTTATTAGTTATCTAATATGTAAGGTCAGAGTCTGGGAGAGAAGCCAGGGCTAGAAGCACACATTTAGATGTCAGTAGCATGTGATAGTGTTTTTTAAGCCATGAGCATGAAAGGGATTGTTAAAGGAGAGAGAGTAGTGATGGGCCACAAACTAAACTCTGGCACACCTTAATTAAAAGGCTCTGGGAAAGGTTAACTCATGTGCTGCAAAATGATAAGAAAGAAATCTTGCTGTTGGAGTTTTGACCACTAGTTTATGTAGCAGCATGTTTAAAAGTAGTTTAAATGGAGCAGTGTAGACAACTGCCTATTAGAGTGTTTTTCCACTCTCACTGACAGAAGGATTCCATAGCTTTTCTGATGACACAGCAGGTAGAGTGGCAGGTGCAACCCTGCTGCCTCCCTGGTTAGTGCTTTAACCGTGGCTCCCTGCTCTTACTATGCAGCTCCTAGGAATAGGCTTTTGGGAGATTTTTGTTGCAGAGTAAAAGAAGAGAATAAAATTAAATCCTTTTTCCTTTTCAATGAAATAAAATAGAGAATGATTTTCTAGAAATGGGAAAACAAGATGGAGGAGAATGCTGACATTCTCCATGATTGGACAACAGGTTATAGGACCTAACACTGATGGGTTTTAGATGAGACTATGGCTCTGGTAATGATCAGGAAGGCATAGTGTTTGACACCTTTATTAAAGTGGAAGATGTGCCCTTTCTTTACCCCATTTGTCTTAATGTCCATCTCTTATGTCCTCAAAAGCCTTCTTCTTGTAATACATCAAATAAATGTCTGAATGTCATCATTTTTTTAACTGATACTCCTTACAATCCACCTGTTTCCTTAATTTCACATTCTGTCAGCCTTTCTACTTTGGTAGCTGCCCCATGGATAATATCACTGAAATGAGGTTTAGAGTGTGGCCTACTTCCTGCCAGTGGTCTAGTGGTTCTTTTTATCTACACTACCCTACATGTTACTTCACCTCATGCCATAGTATTAAATAGCATATGTAGGTGGATGACCTTCACATGTATATTCCTCAACCCAAAATTACCAGCTTTATAGACCTAGTCAATATCTGTACATGTATCCAGGAACTTTACATCTCTCCCAGGATATGGACTAGATTTAAGTTTGACATAATTTTAAAACTGCATTCTTGCTACTCTCAGCCAGCCCAAGCTTTAATATTTAATATTTTAATGAGACTCTTATAATCTGTACTTGCTCAGACCTAAGATATGTAGGACTCTCTTATATCTCTTTTTAATGTCTTATATTCAAATTATTTCAGTCTTGACTCTTGTGTCTCACAGATATTCCTCTGTGAGAGGAATTCTTCTTATCCCATGGACACAAAGCACAATCCACCTTGCCAAGATGTCTACAAAGTTTATCTCTTCTCTGCTTCCACAGTAACCAGAGGCATTTCCAAAGTACAGTCTAGTGTAAATCAAATTATGCATAACCACTGAAGCATACTCCTTTATAACCAGTTCCTAATCAGGTCCTGCAAACCCACAATATATGATCTAATCGCTGTCTACCTCTAACCTCATGCTCACCTGTTTTATTTACAACACAGTGTTGTATTGTTGGCCCCTGAGACATTTTTAGCTTTTCCCAAGTGTGTGTTCCTCCCAGGAATGTGCATGATCATGCTTTGTTTGCTGTTTGCCTGTTCTTCTGGCTGCTTCTGTGTTCAGTGCCTTATTCCCTTCTCTTATATCAACTGCTCATGACATTATCTGTGTATGGACCTGGATTTCCTTATGTGTTTACTATCTGTCTCTCTCATGAGAGTGTTGGTTTATAAAGATCACATTGGCAGTGTTCACTACTGGCGTGCCCCTCAGCATACTCACATATACCTGCCACAAATGGGCACCCATGCACTAAGGAATGTAGCATGTATATGTAAAGTCAGTTTCTACTCATTTGTCTTAAGACAGTTTTTAAGCTTACAATTATTATTTACCTTCTAGGCCTACTATTGTACATAGATTCTTAATCAAAGCAACAATAGAAGAGCGAATGCAGGCAATGCTGAAAACTGCTGAGAGGAGGTAGGTACAGCTTACAAGTGTGTGTGTGTGTGGGGGGGGTGTTCCCTATCATTTGAGAGCTTTAGATCACCTTCACTTGGATGATAGCAAATGATATAAAACACTAATACTTTTTAAAAACATTTCATCGAAAGCACTTCCCAATTAATGCTTTGGACATTCTGGGTTTGATTTAAGATAATATAATAGATTATAATACGCAAAACTAAAAGCTAACTTTGACACATTAGATTAGTTTTTAAATGAAATGTATTGTTCTGTTTTAACCTAAACCTTTGTCCAGTATGTGAGAAACTAAACATGCACTGCTGTTTTCTAGTTTATACTTCCCATCCCAGGTCGCCGATAGGAATGTCTGAATTTGTAGTCTTGCCTGGTGAATTGTGTCAAATTCACAGGCATCAGAGTAGCAGAACGGTCAGAACAGTCTGAACATTGAGACTTACCCTTGAAGTCATTAAAGTTCCTAATATTTGCACAATAATTTTTGTCTAAAGTCATCTTAAAATAAACTGGTACCTCCCTGTGACAACGGATGGGTTGGAAGTCACCTATGGAGGAGATGATGCTAAAGAATTGCATCTCCAGGCATACTTTGAGCAACACAGAAACATTTTCAAACCAGAAATTCCATACTCTGGTGATATACAAGGAAAGATGCCAGCCATCATACAGGCCTTACATCTAAGCTCTTTGTTCTTGTTCTCACATGGTGCAGACTTCAATGATTTTTATTTCAGTTACTTAGAATAATGAAAGAGCTACAGAACTTCTCTATAAGTGGAAAAAAGTAAATGGTGAATTTAGAACCTTCTTGGCAACAGTTTTTCTAGTTTTGGCAGGGGGTATATTTTTATTAATTGCTCATAGAAAACATTTTCTGACAGAGCCTCAGAATTATTTCAGCATTTTCACTAATGTTCAGAAGATACAACTCTTAGTCATTATCTACTTCTGAGAAGTTCCTTTTGGCTCAGTTAGGACAACATAGGAGCAGGTTTGTGTTCTCTGTTTATTGTTGTGCATACAGTCACTGACACCTGGCCTTTCTTTCTCACCATGTTTCTTGACCTCTTACAGTCATACAAGCTCATCTGGGAAGCATTCGGAAGCCTCTGTGTTGACTGTGGCTGACCTGGCAGACCTGTTTTCCAAAGAAACTGAGGAACTTGAGTGAAGTGTTGTTAAATCATTCCACAGACTTAACGTTCATAGTTGTAAAGCAAAGTTGTTAATTAAAAACAAAAGAACAAATATTAGTAAATACTATTTCAAATTGAATGAATTTTTTTTGTTATACAGTAGCCTAGTAATAATTGGCCATTGGTTCCTTTTCAGCATACTAATTTTAAAATTTTAAAACATGTACATTCCTACTGAAACACTTACTTTTTGTTCCAATGACTGATAAGGCAGGGAAACTAAGAAAGTATTGATATTTGTAATAACAAGTCAGAATACATAAGAGAGAAAGTAAATGAGTCTAGTTTTGTATGATCTGATATATCCCATCAATATAGATCACATTTTGAAAAGGCCTTCAGCATCTTTAACATATGGTTCACCATTGTCTTCTCAATAATATTTTAAGAGAATACTGAACTATAATGACTAGTTATTTGCATGAGTTTAAACTGTAACACTGTCGTTGGAACTTGAAAGTAAGTAGTAAAACTCCTAATGCTAAATTGTTAGGCAGTTATTTTGCTTTTTGTGATTTACTGCTAAAGGTTAAAATATGAGAAAAATTCATTTTTCTGTTAATGTGTTCAAGTAATATCATTGTTAGTGTGGTTTTATGTATACTAATAATTACCTTACAATGATATTTAATTCTCTTAATAAGTTTTTTAAATGTGTTTAAAGATGGATGTATCTGTAAATATCGAAGTTTTATGAATTGGTATCTTACTATAGTATAGAAACATGGCTTTTTTTTAAACCCATCATTGTATTGATGACTTAGATAATAGTATTCCCTTTGTGTTCCTATAACCAGTCATTTTAGCCACTAGCATCTAAATTTACAATAGAGTTTATTCATTTCAGTTACTCCACCTGCAGGAACTGTGTTTGATCTTTACTGCAGGACCATGTTATATTCACACATGCATATAACTGTAAGTGATGAAACTCTTCTTCTATGAAGAATTAATAGATAATGACCTTGAAATGAGAAGTAGCTTGTTGTATCCTAGCCCTGTGATGGACTATGTGTTCTTGTTTTCTTTAAGCTTTTGGAGTGACCCTCAGGATTCATTAGCTCCTAACTAACTGCCCAGAAGACTGTACTGGAATAGTTCCTGGTCTCCTTCATCAGTAAGCTCTGGTGCTTAGCTAAGGTGCATTTCTTACTCCAAAATACAGGTGACAGTTCAACTGAAGAAGACACATTGTGGGTGCTTATTCTTTAGTTGAAGGGGAATATGCATTGATTCTTTTATATGAAATTAAACTATTTTTACAGCTCTTTCACATATCATCAAGAGCTTTTATGTATATTCATGTAGTTAATTTTCTGAACAGTCCTGTGAAGTAGATATAATTAATATCATTTCTATTTTGAAGGTAAAAAACTATTGCTTAAAAATACTAAGAAATTTGCCTATGACATGTAGCATTTAGATAATAAAGCCCAGGCCCCCTGGCTTCATATCTACTGTTCTTCCACCAAATTATATGCTGTGCTGAGATGCAGAAGCCTTGTGGCTATAATTTAGTAATGAGATAGTTTAAGTACTTTTTTTTGTTGTTTCCAGTATTACTTCATGTGTTATGGTTCTAGGTAAAACAATTTTATGTGTTTCATTTTAAAAAATGATATGTTGATAACTATATTTACCAGTATTAGAGGAAAACTACTCTTATTTATTTCAGTAAGATACCTCAAATAAATATTTTAGTGGAAAATGAAATTGTGGATTGTTTGATTTCTAAGCTTTAGATTATATGAACTTCATAATTGCCAGTTATACGGTATTTTATATTTTAACTCATGTTTTTATTAAGAAATATTGTAATAATTACACAGTTATCACAATTAGTGGTTCGAAACTATCCACTACACACATATATAATCCCTGCATCTGAGCTACAAACAAAAGAAAGTTCAGTTTCCCTTTCCATCATTTTATGTTCTCTGAAATACCACTGTACTTTTTCCTATATGGGCATTATACTAGCAAACCACTGAGAAAAAGTGATGCCCAATCCGTACCTTACAGTTTAAATGCATTCATATCTAGGGAATTGTTTTTCAAGTAACTCCAGATAAATTTACTGGGACTAAAGGATTTATCTATGTAAATATCATGTTCTCTAATTCCACAGAGTTGGCTCAAACCCAAATAGCTTTACTATATTTATTGCAACATCAGTTCTCCTTGTATGTAATCTTAATGTAATGGACTATGCATTTATTTTTAGAGATTGTCTCTTTTGGGAAGTATAACTCAGTCATGTATGTGCCTAGTTTGCACAAATCTCTGGTTTCAAGACCCCACCCCCCCAAAAAATCCCTCCCTTTTGCATAATTAATAACATTAAACATCTTAACACAATGATTCAACATGAAAATACTAATATTTAACAAGCAATAGTAGTTTATAACAAAAAACTACTTGTCAAAATACTTAATAGGACATGACATCATTGGCTCAAGACCTCTACAAGGTCTACAAGCAAAAATGCCTTTCATCTCTTCTGCTCTCAGTTGCTAACCCTTCCAAAATTAGTAATATTGAGTTGTCTGTGTTTATTAAACATAGGATAACTTCTTAGAAATGCAGAAACTACTTATGTTAACAAATGACGAAAATTCTACTTAAAGAGACTATAAGACATTTTCAGTTTTTGTAGAATTTAGTCAAACAAAATCCCACAATAATATGTTATTTTATATATATAATTACTGTGCTGTGTCTGGGTAATTTCCTTATAAAGTCGTCCACTGCCTCTGACTATTAGAGTCTTTTCAACTCCCTTTCCTGGATCCCTGAACATTGGAGGAAGGTGATGTGTAACAAATGTCCTATTTAGCAGTGAGTATTCTGTAGTCTCTTGTTGTCTGTACCTTGACCAGTTATGTGTCTTTGTGTCAGTCATCATATACTATAAAAAGAAGTTTTTCTGAGGAGAGTTGAGATGCATTAATCAGTGAATATAAAGATTAAGTCATTAGAAGCTGGTTTAATATTAAGTTCAGTTCTTTCCTAGGTGACACCTCTGTGAGATACCACAGACTAACAAAAAGCCCAGTACCTCTCTTGGAGTTTTAGCCATTAGAGATTCTACATGTATACCTCAGCATTACAGACCATTGCTAGTGCTACTGGTTACCCTGTAGAACTTGATAGTGAGGCCCTATTGCTGAGAACACAGCATGTTTGATACATAAAACATGGTGAAATCAAGCTGCCACTGACCTGGGAACTTCATCCCTACTGTGAGGAAGGTGCTGTGATGTCAAAACAGAAAATATTTATTGATGTCACAGCTGTGAACCCTGTGATCTTAGGCCTTTTTAAATTTGTATTTAATTAAAACATAATTATATTACCTCTCCCTCACTCCATCCTACCCTCCATGTTCAGATCTCCCAAATTAACAGCCTTCTCTTTAATTAGTACTGACACAAATACATCCATAAATGAATAAACGTAAGTCCATTCAATGTTGACCTCCTGTTTGTTTCTAGGGCTGACTACTTGGTATTGGATAACCATTCAGGGGATGAATTTTTCCTCTCAGCAGTTCTTAATTGCTTATAGCTCTTCATCTAAGGGTAGAACTTCATGAGATTTCCCCCATCTAAGTTGGGGTATAAATTGTGGTTGGAATTGTTCAGATTTTCTTTTTTATTGTAATCTTATAATTTGCTGTCTTGGATCAAAGTTGTATAGGAAAAATGTAGACAAATTATGCTGAATAATGTATTTTCTCCTGTATTATTAAATAAATTTACCCCAACAGTGCTTGAAGCAACTAATTTATTCCTAATTATGGATGATTTATTCCCTCATAGTGTTTCTGATAAGCTTCTCAAGATGACTTTTAACACAACAGAAGGAAATCCAACAATAAATATTCCATTTTTAGAAACTCAAATTTGTTCTCTCCCTTTCTGTTAATTTTCTATCTATTATATAGATAGGTGTAGAAATAGCTGTTTGATTATCATTCTTAGTTTAACATCAGAAATAGCTAATTCTGTCAGGAAGATAACTGCCTTCTTAGTGTGTCCCTAGTGTTTTTTTGTATAGACCAGTCATGTTGCATAGCAGTCCCTTAGGTTATAGGTTAGCCTCTTTTTAACTTACTCATTTCTTTAAAAACCCTCTCTCTAGGGCTGGAGACATAGCTCAGTTGATAGAGTGCTTGCCCTGATGAATCAAGCCCTGTGTTAATCCCTAATCTACTTAAACCTGTCATGATCACAGGTCCCTATAACCCAAGGACTCAGAGGTGGAAGCAAAGGGATCAGAAGTTCAAGGTCATCCTCAGCCATATACTGAGTTACAAACCAGCCTGGCTTATATGACACTCTCCAAAAAAAGATACCTCTAAATAAAAATCTCTCTCTAAATTGGGGACTATAAACTTAACACATGTTCATCACATTGGTAATATACATCTCAGGCACAATAGTACCCAAGAAAAAGAAAATACATACTTCCAGTAGAATATTTTGAACATGAAAAACTAATGCTGCAACGTGAGAAACCTTGAGAAATGCTAAGTGAAATTTCACAAAAGACTGTATACTTCCATTTACATGAAATGAATAGGCAAATATTTAGCAATAGTAAGTGTATTGCAGGAATTAGTAAGTATATAATGAGAACCCAGAGCCAGATATTGAGAAAAGCTGGAATCTCAGAGAGACAGAGAAATGGCAGCCACTTCTCACCCAACCATATCCTCAGGCCTGTCTTCAGAAATCCTCCAACTGCAAGTCACTATCTTCAGCTGTGATAGGAAGGAAAGCTAAAATACCCTCTTCTCTTGAGCTCTGCCCAGCTCTCCTAACTTCCTCTTTCCACACTCCTAAAGCTAGGATTAAAGATGGGGGTCGACACACCCTGACTTGGCTTGGCTCTATGGTTGACTGATTAAATGTATATCCCCCACATAAGTGTGTTGCTGTTTCTTGTTGCTTGAGTCTATGAGAGTAGTAGTGTGGCTGCTGATAGATTCAAGTTATTCATTACAGAGTGAGGAAGATGTTCCAAACTTCAGACTGCAGTAGTAGTTCTACATCTCTGAATATACTAGAAATCTTCACTTTATATAATTTACATGGCTAGATTTTAATGTGTGGATTATAACTCAGTAATTTTTTGACATTTTAATGTATAGATTTGGAGGTTTGGGATTTTTCTGAGAAAATCTTTAGGCATGTAAACATTTTGGCATAACTTGTTGGAGATGAACATAAAACAAACAGTAAGCACAATATGAGGCACCTATTGTAGAAAATATGTACCCAAGGCCTCTCAGTTGACAACTGGCATGCACGGTTACAATGCTGTTCTATCTGGAATTGCTAATGATCATACTCAACTGATCTGAACAGCATGTCATATAGCTAAAATGGCCAAGCAGTGCTCAAAGGACGTTCTTAGACATGAGACTAGTCAGACAATTAACTTTTCAGCACTCTCATGGACTCTCTAGATATCTAATACTTGCCAATTTCTAAAGAAAGAATCAAATAGCCTTCCAGCTCCAGGAGTGGTGAGCAACAAAGCATTCATCCTCAGAGGGACTTTGTCTTAATCCCAGAAACACAATTCTATAGTGCTGATCTTCCTTCTGCATGCCAATACTAAGTTAACAGGCAAATTGTAAGGTTCCAGTGGAGACCATCAATATTGTCAAATGTGCATAAGTCAGTTTCAACCTCAGCATTACCTTTTATTGGGCTAGATAATTCGTATGCACTGTTGTACATTATTATAAAATGTTGAAGAGAATCCAGGGTCTCTTCCCACTATATTCCACTTGTACCTACCCTGCCTAGTTTACACCAAATAAAAGTGTTCCTTAATATCTCTAGGGCAGAGGCAGGCTAGATTGAGATTTAGTTTTTCATCACTGATAATGAAATATTCAGAATACTATGTAAAAAGCAGTTTAGTTGGCCATAGCAAGCTTAAGTGACTTGTGGCTTGAATATGTACTGTCCTCCAACTCATATGTTTAAACAGTTGTTTCTCAGATGCTAACAGTGTTTTGGGACATTGTAGAGCTTTCAGAATTGTGGCCCGGGAATCACAAGTGGACCATTTGGCTCAGCAGTTAAGAGCACTGACTGTACTTCCAGAGGACCTGAGTTTGATTCCCAGCATCCACATGGCAGCTAACAACTGTCTGTAATTCCAAGATCTGACACCCTTACACAGTTATACATGTAGGCAAAACACCAAGTCACATAAAATAAAAATAAATATTAAAAAAAAAAAAGAAAGTGGTATCTGCTTCTGACCATGGTGTTCATTTCAGTCTGAGCTGGGCCAGAACAAATCCTTCCTCCCTCACATTGTTGCTGTCTGGTATGTGATCACAACCACAAGAAAAGTAACTAGTGCAATAAAGTAACTAGTTTTTCATCCTCTGAACAGACCTTCAAAAGAACTGAAGAAACTAAGATGAGAAAGACAGAAGATTGGAATTCAAATAGTAAGTTTTCGATGACTTTTTAGATACAAATTAATAGACTTTATGTAAGGATGAGAAATAAGGAAGTTTATAAAGAACCTGAATCTTGAATGAAATGGAAGGTCAGGGGAGACTTTTTCATTTCTCCCCAACCTTGGACATAACCAATAGCTACTCCATCTGCTTTTCCATAGTCGGGGGGAGGTTGTTTGTTTTTTGTTTACTTTTGACATTTTATGGTGCTGCACATTAAAGTTGCACATACAGCTTTTCCCAGATCATTATTTTTCTACCCCAAGAAGAAGCAATAAGTTTTGACATAGCAAATAATTCTATATAGTTCAATAAATATTTATTACAGGTCTTAAATGTTGACTAATTCTACATTTTTAAGCCTTGGGCATCTGATTATATAACTAATGGCATACCATTATATAGAAGGTTACAGAAAAATTCATGTGCATACAGGTAAGCACTGGAGAAGCCAGGAAGTTAAACTCATAGGCATCCTTCAAAGAAAAGAGTTGTTTAACCTGTCCTGCTGGAATGCTGGGAATGGATGTAGTTTACAACATGGTGATATTTTGCTGTCTGATGAGCAGACTCTGCTCATATCTTCCAGAATTCCTTGTGTTTATCTTAGACCTTTTACCCCCGCCTAAGACTTTGAGCATGACTTCTAGGCCATAAAACTCATTCTTGTGAGAGATGTCATTTGTACTTTACAAGAGCCTAAGTGACTTTTATGTTATCTTAGGCCAGCTCAGTCCTGACTCCCATAGGCTTTATGTTTACCTCAGTCATTCTCCCTAGACCCTTACCATGAGAATTGTTTGTAAGTCAGCAAAAACCCATCTTATGGAGGAGCCATCTGTACTTTGTAAAGAGCTTCATTATAAACATGTCTTGAGCTTTGATGTGTTCATGGGGATGAGTTAATTGTTATCTGAAAACTTTTCCCAAAATGGTGCTATGCTTAAATATGGCAAAAATATACAAGCTGATGTCAGACTGGCCCAACAGTAGTACTTAAATATCAGGCTGAACTGAGTTTCATACTTGTCTTTTCCTAGATCATTTCCTTGCTGTCCATAAAGTCTGCAGTGGCCATCCATGTCATTAAACTAGCATTTCTCAGAATGGCAGGTATGATGTTCTCACTCAATCTTTCCCATTAGTAAAGTTCTACAGTACATTATTTCTGACGCGCATGCACACGTGCCTATATACATGCAAGTAGAGATCAGAGGCTAAGGTCAAAAGTTTGATGCCTTTCTCTATCATTTTCAACCTTAATTTTTGGATAAGGTCTTTTATTGGACCTAGAGATCATCAATTCACAAGCCACAAGGTCCTCCTATCTCTAGCTCCCTAGAACTCAATCTCTGATATGTACCATCATGTCCCGCTATTGAGTGCTGGTTATTTGACCTCAGGTCCTCATGGATGTGTGGGAAGTAGCAGTTGTATTAAACATTCCAGCCCTCAGAGGACACATTGAGAAATCCTGTTCTATAAATAAAAGCTCTATAATGAGCTTTGGCTGGTTTATTCTTTGTTGTAAATGTCTGAGGTAAGGCAGAAATGTGATGTCTACATTGTAGTACTCAGTCACGTTATGTGATGTTGAAATACATATGTTATATTATATTATTAAATTAGATGATATTGAAATACATATGTTTGCCAAGCACTTTAAAGGATCAATACATTTTTTCATCTTTCATTGCCATCAAAATAAATACAACTTCAAAGTGTCCAAGGACTCAGCTCCAAACAAGGCATAATAAAGGAGAGTAAGATCAACAACAAAGATAAACAAACACACTTTCAAGTCAAGGAAAAGTTTCCCCAAGAAATCTAGGTTCATCCACTTACAGAGCTTAATTCAAATTCTCTCACAGCCCAGTGTCTTTCTTAAAGAGAGTTAAAAGAAGCAATTTTGGTGTAACCTCACATGGACAGACCGTGATCCAGCAGGAAGGCTGTGCTTATAAAAAGAGGTCAGGACACAGATAGGTGCAAGACCCTGAGAAGGCTCACAGAGAGGATAGCCATCTACAAACTAGAGAGACAATAAGCAAAACCAATATGGCTGACCTTAATCCAGAACTACTAGTCTCCAATATGTAAGTCAATTCTATGACTTAACCACACAGTTTGCAACACTTCATAATGGAAGCACAAGCAATCTTACACATTTGGCAAAGTTATCCACTTTTATTTTTAGAAAGCAGAAGCAATTTTCTATGGAAGGACCTATATTTGACTGTTGTGTACATTGTAACAAATGTCCATGGAAGGAGTTGGCTTCAAATAACAGTAGTTGACTGTATCATGTTCTCAAAGGCAAAATTCTGATGTTTCACTTGGTTCAAGTCAAGGTGCTAGCAGGCCTCCAATTCTCCCATAAACTCTGTAGGAAAATCCCTCTGACTCCCCCAGCTTCTGGTGCTACTGAAATTCTTAGCTTTGGGCCATATCACACCAACTAGTGTCTGTTTTCACAGTGCCTTTTCTTATTTATGTCTGGTCTCCCTCCACTGCTCTATGACAATGGCATTTGTGAGTACATTCAGGTCAGGACCTGTTGAATTCATCTAAATTTCTATTTATTTCAAATATTTTACTTAAATCTCTTTTATATGACCCTCTTTATATATAACATTTATAGTTCTATGGCCAGAATCTTATAATATCTGCCATGTGTTAAAGGCTAAATTTTGAGCTTAGTTCAAAATTTATTATCTTTACTGGAAGGTAATAAAACCTTTGAACTAGTAGGGGGTCTTGAGTCACTAGGATCTTGCACTTGAAGGAGCTAGTAGAATATAGTTTCCCCTCTTCCTGTACATTGCCTGATATCCATGAGTCAAACATTTTACTGTACCATGTTCCTTCCCCATGATATAATAACTCTTTGCCACAAGCCCAAAAGTAACACACCAACCATGAACTAAAGGCCCCAAATCTGTGAATAAATAAATCTTTCCCATTTATAGGTTGAATTATCTCAGATGCTTGTTATAATCATGGACATCTGGGGTGTATCACATTTTATCATTATGACAAAACAAAAACAAACAAACAAAAAACCCAAAACCTGAAAGAAGCAGTTTGGGAGACATGTTTAATTTGACTCTGTCCAGAGGGAACATTCCACCATGGCAGAGAAGGCATGGTTACTGGAGTGGGTGGGCCCAGGACAGAAAGAGCAGCAGCTTTGATACCAAATAAAAACGGAGAGCCAGGCCCAAAGTAGAGCCAGGCCGAAACCCTCAAAGGCCCTTCCCCAATAACATACATCAAGGCTAGTCATACCTTGTTCAGGTACCCCTGCTCCCAATCCAGAGACAGGTATTCAAACACTTGGGCCCGAGGCATTACGTTTTATATTCAAGTTATAACACAGACCTGGTATCTTTGAGGTTATACATCCCACTACACTGATGAATGAATGATTTCAGATAGGGCTGCTCAAACAGCCTGATTTAGTGATGTTTCATGGTTAGTGTACCTGTGAATTTTTACAGTAGGGAAAGACAGAGTGAAAAGGTAAAGCTGAGCATGTGGGGTGAAAAGCCACCACAGAGTATTGTGCCGTGGCCTCAATTTGGAATTTTAGCTTCCTGTTTTATATTTGGGAACTGAAATAAGTGTTTTGATCAAAAAAAGTAGAATATAGGTCTAGCTAATCAGAATAAGTAATTGAAGTTCTTTAACAAGCATTTATACTCTCTGTAAGATTTTTACACCCTATAAATGCCTCTCTCTAGCTGCCTCTGTTAATCTTCTTGTCTATCCAGCACAAAAGCTAAACACAAGTGGCAAGTTAGTTGTGTATCAGACAAGCTAATGTTTGTGTGGAGAAAGCACCTTTGGCCTCTAAATCCCTGGTGGTACAGGGCCTACAAAGAAAGAGGCAACTTCTGGAGTCTCCTTTAACCTTTCTCTTCTACAAGAGGCCTCCTCCTTGGAATTAAAAACCAAGGCCCAGTGTTCATGTCCCCATTTGCCCAGCATGTGACTTCTGTACTTTTGGCTCTTTAAATGCAACCTAAAGTGAACCCTTTAGCCATTCTGAAGTGAGGTCAGAGGCTGTGGTTTTTGTGTTATCAATAATTTGATAATAATTAGAATAACTTCAATATTTTATAAAAAGGCCCATGATACACAATCCTCTCAATGTATTAAGAACATAAAAGTAAGTAAGACAGTTCTTAAGGATCAACACTGTTGACTAAGTCAACTCATGTAATCATGTATAGGGAGGGAATAACAGGAGGGCGTTATTACTATTCCTATGTCTGATTGAAGAAGTTCAGTGTTAAAAGATAGTATTCAGAAATAGTGTAAAACAAGGCATTAAAAATGAATACATGACAACAAATCTGTTTAGAGGAAACAGATGTCAAAGAAGTAAAGATGCTTAAATATATATGGTGGTAAAGGAATACTGATGTTAATGGTAAGTGGAAGTAGTTTCCCATTGGCTTGGAAGACATCAAAGAACCCACAACAGAGAAAACAGAATCAATCCTGATCTAGTGGGTACGATTCAGTGCTGTTATACAGCTGCTGAGCAATCGGATAACTTGAGGAAGGATGTGTAGACAATACAACCTGTCACCCAATTCAGAGTTTGTTCAATTATATCACATTCAATGACACAACTTCTCAGTAAAGTCTTCTTATCTCCTTGATTATATTGAATAGAATTACAAAAAAAGCAAAGTACAGGGGCTGGAGAGATGGCTCAGTGGTTAAGAGCACCGTCTGCTCTTCCAGAGGACCCGGGTTCGATTCCCAGCACCCACATGGCAGCTAACAACTGTCTGTAGTTCCAGTTCCAGGCAAATAAATAATAAACAAATAAAGTTTTTGAAAAAAAAAAAAAAAAAAAAAAAAAGCAAAGTACAAACAGAAGGCAGAAGTGTCAGCTACCCAAAGAAAGCTTGTCTTGAAATGTTTACTGAAGCTGATAATGAAAGGTTAAACTGAGCCCAGCCGTGAAGTCACTCCTCAGACCTATTCTCATGCCTAACTCCTGAAATGGTCTAGCCTCAGACCTTATTCACTTGTGCCTGGTGTCTCCCTGCTTTTGGAATGGCAGTTTGGATTAGGATAAACCTCTGATTTTTACAGGGATCACATAACTAACCACAATGGCTCTTAGCTCAGGTTGTTGCATCATGTTACCACAGACTAAAAGGCTTTATTTATAGTAATTAATTTGCAATAGTTTCTAGAGGCTGAAAGTTCAAAGTCAGGGTCTAGTAGAGTTTAGTAATGTAGTATATCAATTCTGTTTCACCTTCTCATGTTTCCCCTTCCCAGGGGATGGAGAAAATGTAAAGTCTTTACATCTCTTCTGAGACACTGGACCTATCATAAAGGCTCTACCTTCACCACCTGTTCAAAACCAGTTTGTCACCCAAAGAACTCTCTTCAAAGACCATGACACCATGAGTGAAAGGCTTCAATGTGTGAATGGTAAGAGGACATAATTCATTCCTTAGAACCACCAATATATTAACTCAATCAAGAGATTACACCAAGAGCCTGAGATGGCCACAGCTTTGTGGAAGAAAATAATCAAGCCAGAAAATGAATGCTGAGCAGTTTATAAACTTGTGATGATTTGTGGTCCTGAATATTCTGCACTTGAAATAAAAAAAAAAAGTCTAACTATTCTAACATGATCCATATTTTAAGTTTTATTTGATGGGTTAGATTTACTGGCTGAATAAAGAACATTAATAGTAGGATAACATTAACAAATTTATCTATGGGTAGTGTGACCTATAAACGCGGCAGTCTAGTAGAAATAATTGTTTCAGTGTAGGCTGTCCCAAAAATCTAGGGCATCAGCCAGCCTTGAGGCTCTTGGGCTTTTTACTCGGAAAGAACAATGGGGGGAGGGGAATTAAATCTTGACATTATTTCAAATCCTTCTTATTCTTAAACTAAGTGACTTACAAAACTACTCTTCTTTGCACTCAACAAAAAGTGAAGCACACTTTTATTCAGAATCTTGTTTAATGTGCTTGGCCCAAATAAATGGGACTTATTAGATAACAAATGTCCCTAAAGAATAAATGTGAAGATCCTAAAATTAAAGCCTAAATCAAATAAAGGAAATAAATGAAACGAGATCACAGATGATAACCCTAAAAAACTTATCTACAGTTGCAGCACACAAGAGGAGGTAAAGAGACTGTCGGGGAGTACAAACTGATCTGACAAAAGCAACTTCCAGGAGAAAGGCTATGTTTTAGCTCACAGTTTAAGGCATGTCCTACCATATCAAGGCAACAGGAGCTTCACGCTGACTGCACTCAGTCAAAAAGCAGATGTGTACAAAGCACTTAGTTCCCTTTCTCCACTTACACAGTTTAAGATCACCTGCCCAGAGAAATGACCCACTTGCAACTAAGATAGATCTTCCCACAGCTGCTAACAACAAAAGACCCCACAGGCATTGCAAGTGTTCTTGGCGTGGTAGAACCAACATGGCGATGAGTGAAATTAGAATTCCTGGCATGTAGGGGCCACGTGATAAAGCCAACATGGCGCTGCCTACGAAGGGCTTGTCCCTAGGCGTGGCTATGTGGATCCATGCCCACCCTTTCTCTTAAAAAGAAATGCCACGTGACAGCACCTTCTCTCCTCTCTCTCTCTCTCTCTCTCTGTCTCTCTCTCTGTCTCTCTCTCTGTCTCTCTCTCTGTCTCTCTCTCTGTCTCTGTCTCTCTCTCTCTCTCTCTCTCTGTCTCTCTGTCTCTCTCTGTCTCTCTCTCTTTCTCCTCTTTCTCTTCCACCCCCCCCCCAAACCACCACTCTGTAACTCTGGGAGTGTGTGTGTGTGTGTGTGTGTGTGTGTGTGTGTGTGTGTGTCTTCCCATGCGCGAAACTAACAGGCATGCCCAGCAACCTTCTCCCTCCTGAATGTAGATCCTGGCACATTGAGAGTTAACACTAAGCATCACAGAGGTAACCTAACTTTTCAAGAAAATTAAAGAGTGGCTTATGCACATAAAGACACATATTTATTTTTAAGCTTCAACATAAATAGCACCTTGTCTTTCTATTTGTTTGTTTTTTCATAATTGTCATTTATCCTTTGGTTACAGCACTTATAAAGGTCAATTTCCTTCAAGCTGAATAAAGATTTTCTTCTTAATAACTCAACACTAACATAAAGCATCATATAGTGTTGCTGTCAATATGCAAACTGCAATTCAATAAAATTCTACATTACATGAGAGCTTGCTGATATTAATTATTCTTTTATCGAACATGATGTAAGCAACTACTGTATGCCAGACTTCAGGAAAATAGACACTAAGACAGCAGTGTTTGCCTACTGATGAGATCTAGGAAAAGGGAACAATCTTAAAACAATTTTAATTGACAAAATGTTACATAGAACTTTACAGAAATGATTTAGTAAGAAAATAGTAGCAAAAGTTTTCTATGCTTTTTATCACTTCACATAAAACAAAACAAAACACTGTTTTAGAGAAGGAAGGACCTTATGTTAGGAGCAGTTTGATGACTGAAACAGGACCATTGGGTCAAGAAAATTGACTCAAACTGGTTACCAAGGCATGCACATAACTTACTTCCTAGAGGGCCTAGCAAGAGCCTCTGTCCAAGGACCTTGCTTATGCCAGCCAATAGGGGGAGGGGGCGTGACCACTCAATGTCACCATATTGGGATGCAGCCTGGCTGAGTGCTTGAGGGAAGGTCTGTCTATAAGGTTCTCCCCATTGCTGAATACATGAGTCAGCCATTTGCTTTTCACCTGACTCTCAGTGTCTGAGCCCTTGACACCCGCTTCTCCAAGGGAGACATTGGGACCCTGGACAGCAGCAACAAAAAGTAAATGAGCAACACGACTACCTAACTGGCAAAATATCTGCAAATAAGCACACATAGTTTTTGTTGTTGTTGTTTGGTTTAGGCTTTGCTTTTTGGAGACAAGGTCTCTCTGTGTAGCCCTGGCTGTTTTGGAACTCCCTCTGTAGACCAGATTGGCACACAATATGTGTGTGTGTGTGTGTGTGTGTGTGTGTGTGTGTGTGTGTGTGTATTCCTAAATCTATAAATACAGCCTTCTTGGTCTGTATATTGTTTTTGGTATGTATTTTTTCGGGGATGACCATTTAATATTGGCTAGCTACTGGTGAGCTCTTCCCCGGGAAGGCTGTACCTCCCACTCACTTTTAGCATTCCTTGTTGCCTGTAGTTGTCTGTATTTGGGACCGTATAAGCTTCCCCCCTTTCATGTTAGTATGTCTATTGATATCATATTTTTTTAGGAACAATATGTTTTGATCATATTCACTTTTCCTGATCTAGTTGTTCCACACCCTACCCTACCCATTCAACATTGCCTCTTTATTTTTAAGCCAATCAAGTCAAATTTGTATTTTCCATATATTCTTGGGTGAGCAGTCATCCACTAACTCTTAAAGAAAAACTGACTCTCTCTCACCCAGAAGCTCTCATTAGCTAATAGCCCCTCAGCTAGGGGTGGAACGTCATGCCCACCACCCGTTTCCATGATGAAATAGTTTATGTAGCCTGAGTTTACATGAGTCTTCTGCATGCTACCACAATGTTGTGAGTTTGTGTGTACAACTGTCCTGCTGTATCCAGAAAAGATTGTTTTCTTATAGTTACTCACCATCGCAGGGATCCCTCTTCCTCAAGAATCCCTAAGCCGTGGCAAGAGGGAATGCAATAAATTGTTGGCTTAGTGGCCTCCAGATCTTTCCATATTGTTATGAATGGCAATATTTATCACATTCATATAGCTATATGTTTCATTATATAACAAAGTTCCTTTATTCGTCTAAAGACACTTAGATTATTTTCATATCTACAATGAGCCAAGGTCTGCAGATATCCCTTTAATAGACTTGAGTTCCTCTGGCTATATACCCAAAAGTAGAACTATTGGGCAAAAGATTAATTTTGCTTTAGTTTTTGAGGAAACTTCACATTGCTTGCCCTAGTGGCTTCACCAAGTCATTGGAGTATATCCTCACTAAAACTTATTTTTTTAGTGTCCCTTGTCATTTTTACAGTAATAATTCTAATTGGAATGAGGCCATAACTCATTATAATTTTGATTTGTCTTTCCCTAATAACTAGTAATGTGTTAGCTACTTTTAAGTTTTTGGAAAAATGTCTATCCATGTCATAAATCTATTTTTAATAAGGATATTTGTTTTAATGTTTTATTACTTAATTATATCTATCTTTATTTTGTATATTCATTCCTCAATATCAACCATTTATGGACATTTTGTTACAATTGATATGAAGCACATTTTAAATTGCACACAATCCCACCCATTTATCTTTTTTTTTTTTCTTTTTGATATTTATGTGGGAGAATAGGATGTATGTGTGTGTATGTGTGTGTGTGTGTGTGTGTGTGTAGGCCTGAGACTGATTTCAGGAATCTTCCTCAATGGCTCAGCTACCCTTTTTTCTTTTTTAAAGGAGAGTCTTCCCATCAAACCCAGAGCTCACAGATATGGTTAGTCTTTCTAGCCAGCTTACTCCAGGGATCTCAGTCTCTTTGCAGGCTGGAATTCATTTGAGCTGCCAAGCCCACCAGACATGTACATGGGATCTGTATATCACTTTTGCTGGCATGACAAGCACTTTAACCCATTCATCTTCCTGATCCTGTATCTTTGATTTGTTTCATTGGGAATGAGGGGAGAGGTTGTCTATAGCTTGATGTCATAGATAAGAAATTATTGGAAGTTATGGAGCCCCCCTACCATATTTTCTTCTAGCCATTTTACAGTTGCTCATATTTAAGTCTTTATGAAGTTTGAATTGATTTTTTATACAGCATAAAATAATAATTTCATTATTTTTCATGTGGTTATTCATTTTTTAGCATTATTTATTGAATAGATGACTTCTCCCTCATAGAGTATTCTGTGCACTCTTCCTGAAGATATATTGACCATGTATATGTGAATTTATAACAGGCTTACTATCCTATATCATTGATCTTTATCAGTTTTATGGCAGTATTGCATTGTTTTGATTACTGTCTTGAAGTCATGAAGTTTACTTTCTCAATCATTTCTCCCTTTTTTCATAATTACCCTAGTATTTAGATTATTTTAGAGTTCCCAGTAAATTTTAGATTTTTTTTCTATATTTGAAACATGTCATTGGGATTTTGATAAGTGATACATTGACTCTATAAGTTACTTTGGAAAGTATGAATATTTGAATAATATTTATTCTTCTATCATATGAACATGGGATATACTTTCATTTACTTTCATCTTCTAAAATTTCCTTCACTGGAACTTTATATTCAAGTATTTTGTCTTTTTTGATAATATTATAAGTAAAATTTTCAAGCCAGACATGGTAGTGCATGCCTTTAATCCCAGTGCTTAGTAGACATATGTAGAGGATCTCTGTGTGTTTAAGGACAGAACCTACTGACTACACAGCAAGACCTTGTTTCAAAACTGTAAACAAAATAAGGGAAAGTTCCTTAATTTCCTTTTGAGATAGATCATTGTTGATGTACAGAAGTGCACCTAACTTTTAGATGTTAGGATCATGTAAGGAGAGAGGTTTAATCTTTTTCAATTTGGATCTCATTTAGTTGTATTTCTTTTCTAGTCACTCTAGGTAGGACTTCTCATGCCATGTGGAATAGAAGTGGCACAAGTGAGCATCTTCACCCTTCACCTTATTACCACCAACAATGACGCTAGTGTTCCAAAGTGTACTTTCAGCATGCTAGTCATAAATTCCTGTCTCAGTGGTCATTTCAGCAAAAAAGCTAACTATAGTCACATAGAATTTAAATTGCAATTATAAAAGGATAATTATTATTTAGAGATTAACACTGGTTACACAAAAGCTACTTACCATGTGTAACTAAACTAACAGTTTCTAGTCCAGGGCCTTCAGAAGCCTAGATGACTTTTGTCTGGAGCTTAAGCATGGCCTCCTAATGCAAGCCTGCTCTCTGGTCAATCATTGTGCAGACCCCACTTCTGGTTAGGTACTTAGAGACTCTGAGGTTGTTCCCCCACAATCCCCCTCCCTTTCCAGTCTCCTCTCACAGGAGCAGACATGAATCATAGTCTGGGCCTTTCTCCTTATTCTCAGTCCTTTTCATTACTTTTTTTTTTTTGCTTTTGTTTTGTTTTTCTTTTCTTGCCCTGACATTAGGCCCAATCTATATATTGTATTGTGATTCCTTTTCTTTGGAGTCCCCGAACAGAGGAAACTATATACAAATTTAGAAACTAATCAGGCCCATGTAAACATAAAACTTATCTCCACATTGCTTCCATTCACTAGGAGACAGGAATAGTGTACCAAATATAAATGTAAAAAATAAATTTTCCATTTATTTTTACTAAAAACATTTGTTTTACATGGAACTATTTTCCAGGAACAGAGGTAAATTCAGTTACTGCCAACTATTCTCCCTGACCCCATTAACACCAAAAAGTAAGATACATGCTAGGTCATGCTCCGTTATGATAACAAGCAAAGTAGGGCTGTCTAGTTCCACGCTAATGAGAACAACCAGGGCTTTTGTTTTGCAAAAATGGAAGAATAAAGAGAAACTCACATAAATATGGGAAATATTTGTGATTCTGTCTTGTAACAAATGCTTTCACTTAACCAAACACAGCTTTAGATGAGAAAACAACTGGAATTGGTCTTTTAGAAGAAGGCTACATAAAGTATTTATGCTTAGGTTCAACTTAAGAATAAATCTGAATTCATCTTCCAATGCAATTTTCTCTAAAATTCTTTTGCTAGTTATGGGCACAATCCAAGAATTCCTGTATTAAAGTCTGACTTTAGTTAGATATAATCAACCAGTGGAGTTCAGAGTTTACTTGCTATGAAACCATAGCACTCTGAAGGCATTGTAAGCTATATAAGGCTAAATGAGATTCTTTTCATGTGTTAAAATAAGTAAAACTTCATTAGCACTGAATAATTAAGTTTCCAGTGCTAAGTATTGTTTCCTTCCTATTGAGTGGGTCTTAAGTCTAATTAGACAGATGTTGGTTGCTGACACGGTATGCATGTCATTACTGCTCCCTTGGGGTTAGTGTGCCACACTGGTCATTGATGTGGTTCATAGGCATCATAGCTGGGTAGGACTATTGATTGTCTCCCTCCTTTGGAAATTTGCACAGTGCCTTCTAGTACCATGAAAACAACTCCTCAGGACCTCATTTCAGCTATCTCTGTTTTGAGAGAAAAAGCCTAAAGGGTTTCTTGAACTCTTTCCTATACTAGCAAAGCTACTTCCCTTGTGTAGTTAGAGCCAAGAATGGCAGTAAATCCTTCAACGGTGCAGAGTGGAAATGTAAAGAGAAACCACATGGATGAGGCAAACAACTTGCATTGTTGCTGCATGCTGCAGTCCATGGAAGAGAGAGGCTGAACAAACATGTGATTTGTGCCCTTTAATGTGACCCTTAACATAGTTGTTGCAGGGCTTCCACCAAAGATTGAGGGCTATACCAACTTTTACTAAGAAGATGCTTAATTTTATCCATTATGCTTTCATATATGTTGGCTAAATACATTTAATGTGTTTGACTTGTCAGACTTTTCATAATTGCCACTTTAAACACATAAGATAGAAAATTTCAAATTCTAAGGTCAAATAGTGTCCTCTTTTTAATCTGCAAAACATGTTATTCTTATGATTGATATGGCATCTGCTCATGTATGTTCCTAGTCTTCAAGATAAATCTGTATTCAAGTCATAATGCATAAAAGAGATAAAGATAAAAAATCTGAGGATATAAAATGTTATTTCTTTTGAAAGAACCAAGATAAATTTCCCATTGTAGCCCAATATGGTGCCTAGACTAACCCAATCTGACAAGTGTGACCCCATCTTCTCATGATGCCAGGATTAATGAGCTGTGTGAAGCCACAACAGAGAGAGAGAGGTAATAAGAACAGCAAGGCAACAAAGCATGTGAAATTCTGCAAAAGAGGACTCATCGCATCTAGTTGCAGGTGATTAAGACAGAATAATTAAGGTTTGGGAACCCTGACAAGGAGCAGAATTAGATGTTAGGGACAAGGGACACTAAGTCAGAGGGAAGACCCTTCAGAAGTGCCCAGAGGCAAGAGAGATCAAACAGCATTTAAGGTTAAGTGTGATGTTTAGGGGAATGACAATTGAGAACAGAGAAAAGCATAATTTGACAGGCAAATGGGACCATATCATGATATAAAGATAAGTCCATTTGAAGAGAGTAAACTTAGCTCAAGAAATGCCATTTTGTATTCTAGTGGCCATAGAGATAAAATAGAGTTCAGTTTCACATTCCTAGCAGGGGCTTGCCCAGTTCTAGGAAACAATGAGCGGCACACCTGCACATCCTAACCCTAACCCCAAACACAGGTGGGGTCCAGGACTAAAAGGAGTCTTCCATTTTAGAGAACTATGCTAAACTAAAGCAGACAGAACCCTGAGAAAGAGTCTCTCACCCAGTTCCCAGAGACCATAGCTAGAGACTGCTGTTTACAGAGGGGCAGCATGACCTAAGTTCCAACTGCAGAATCCATTGCACCCTGGCCCTGCTATCTGACCATCAACACCAAATGCTGTAGTCAAAATACACCACCATCATTCCTGGGCCAGCTGCACGTTCCAGGGTTGATGGTGGGCTTTCCCCTTCTATAGGAGACATTCCAGGGCACAGAACCAGGACAGCTTGACCATACCCCAAGGATGAGCTATGGGACCCTGCACAAAACTAGCCCAAACATGACAGGAAGAAATAATAATAATAAAAATGATTTTCACCTTGGCACTAACCAATAAAAAGCCTGACCCATTGTTACCAGGCACCCCCACCCTAGTTGTTGGAAAGCCCTAGCACGAGCCAATTGGCTAATGACTCGTACCATTATCCTCACTTGGATCCAATTCACAGCCTTGGGCTATAAAAGAGGAGCCCCCACTGCGGCCCTAATTAACCCTCCTGCATGATTCTGTGTAACAGACATCTGGAGAGGTTCACGAGCTAGTTCGTCTCTACTCAATAAACCTTGCTTTTGCATTCCACTACCTCCTTGTCTCTGGTGGTCTCTCCAGGGTCACGACTTGAAAGATCTTTAGAGACCCCAGCCCCAAGAACTGATATAAAAATCACTGTCTGTAATCAACAAGAGGTAATTTTAATACACAGGCGCCTGCGGGCGATCAGCAGCTTCAGCTAACTGAGCGCACTGGTACAAAGAACAGCCCCCCTTTTATACGGAGCGAGAGAGGGTCTCATCAGCTTAAAGATAAAGGCATATATCTCATTAACTACTTTGAACTACATACAAAATTCCGCTAAGGGGTAATGTTGAAAATCATGTACAAGGTTCATCTGTGGGGCAAGGTTGTAAAGTTTTTGATTCTGGGGATATTGTGAACATCTGGCTTGGGTTAAGATTAGGCACTCCCGGTCTCTTCACCTTCCCAGGTGCCTTCCTTATCTTTTTCAAAGGGCCCCTAACTTCCAGTCTCCTGATTCACTGATGCTTGCCCGCAAGATGACTTCCTGCTAATTGGCCAAATGGCCTTATGGAAAATTTTCACTCTTTTGATTTGAGGTTGGGGTCTTTCAGACTTTGGGCACAACACATTGAACCTTACTTTCCAAATACTTTCCACAGATATTACAATCCTTCATTTCATCTCCACAGATAATATCCTGTCCAGTTACATGTCACCTTGACACAAGCTAGAGTCACCAGAAAGGAGAAACATTAACTTGAAAAAAATGCTTTACATAGATTTTGGTGGTTAAACTCAGTGAGTCTGGGCTGGAGATATGGCTCAGAGGTTAAGAGCACTCACTGTTCTTCCAAAAGTCCTGAGTTCAATTCCCAGCAACCACATGGTGGCTCACAACCATCTATGATGACATCTAGTGCTCTCTTCTGTATAATGTACAATAAATTTTAAAAATGAGTCACAAAAACAAAACAAAACAAAAAACAAGTGTAGGAAAAGGACTTGAGGAGGGGGGTGAAACTGGTGAAGGTATGCGGGAGATGAGAGTAATCAGTGCATTGTACACATGCATGGCATCATCAAAGAGCAAATTTAGTGAGTTATGTTTTTAAAAAGGTATGTTTAGGGGCTGGAGAGATGGCTCAGTGGTTAAGAGCACCTTCTGCTCTTCCAGAGTCCTGAGTTCAATTCCCAGCAACCACATGGCAGCTCACAACTGTCTGTAGTTCCAGTTCCAGGTAAACACCGAGGCAAATAAATATAAATAAATAAGTTAAAAAATAAAAAAGCATGTTTAGAAGCATATTGTCGTTTATGTGAAAAGGAAGCAGGCTTACAATAAAGGGATTTGCTAGTTCTTCTTAATTGTACTCTGTCTCTGTTCTGAAACTGTTCCCTTAGTGCTAAAGTGCTTGGTGGTGGGTGAGCAATGGCCACAGCAAGAGAACTCAGGAGCTGCTCCTAAGCTACAGATTTCCACACCCTTCTGCATAACCCATTAGGAAATTCATCTGTGGCTCTTACAGGATTTAAGCCTTCGCCTTGTTCCCCAGGGGTCGCTGGCAAAAATAAGAAGTGACTCATTTGACAGAATTAGGATCCTGGGATTTTTGCTTCTATTTTTAATGATATTAGATCCAGAGAATTTAAGTTATTAATGACAAACTTCAGGATAAGTAAACAAAGTTAGGATGCCAAACCACCGTTTCTTTGGAGTAAATTGCACAAAAGCTTGACCAGGTTAGGAGCAAAATGTATGTAACAGTAGAGTAAGGTTAGTGACCTCTCCATCTACTCCATAAAAGAGGCAGGGCATGCAGTAGGGCAAATGCTAAGCTAACTCCAAAATTATTATAAAGCTTTAAAGTAGCATGAATCAATGTTGTACTTTGACTCTTTGTCAAAGGAAGCCTTGTTACAGATAGATGAAGATGTGCCTTAGACACTGCACCTGGTAACCGTGGGAGACTAGCCAATTTTTGATCAGATAAAGTCAACGATAAATTCTTTCTTGCCACCTTTGTGTTGAGAAACACAACTGCTATTGAAAATAATGAGGGAGAAAAAAATCTGCAAAACAAACCCAATACTTAGCTATATTGATTTCCTGTAGTGATCAAAACTCCATGGCGTGGTTCAAATGTATCATTGCTGTGCTACTGAGAAACTGGTAAGTTTCCTATCTAGGCATTAGGTTGAGGCTGAGGTGCAAAAGGAAACAGAATTAGATTATATCTTAGAACAAACAAGACTGTATTGCTAAAATGCATTTCAGTGTAATGGGAACAGGCATTTTAGAACTTTCTCAAAATGAGTCTCAAAATCCCTCACATCAACTTAAGTGAACAAACATAAATGAGGGAGTGTATTGTCCTCAATACCCAGTGTGTGGGGGATAGTTAGAAACTGATGGAGGACAACATACACTGTCTCTAAGCACAACATGCTGGCCTGCTGGCCTTTGCCTGCTCTTCATGATTTTTCTTCTCTAGGCTCCTTTGTCTTATAATTGCAGATTTCAGTAAGAGCAGGTAGATCTGAATGATATTCAACAACACAAGCTACTTAAACGCCTGCCCTTCCTTGGTCACTCTGATAGAGAAGTAAGACTCTCGATTCACCTGACTTCCATACGCACTCACTGTAATGAAATATGATGAGCTTGCCTCGTGCTGGCACAGCCTGAACAAGCAGAGACAAGTTAGGAGAGTGCAGAGTGTTTCCAAACAATGCCTGCATTGAACAGAGGAAGCATGGGTGCTATTTCTGACAGCCTACACATACTCATAGAGGAAATCACTTCAGGGATGGGCACACAGAAAAATTAAAAAAAAAAAAAAAGAAAAGTCTTTTTGACAGTCTGTAAAATATTTTTCTCAAGAGGCTGTCAACTTGAAAGTGGGGAAGTATGTGAGGGGTTTGCTGGAGAGTAACTGGGAGTTCTGGGAGGAGGGAAGGGAGAGAGCGAGGAATGATGTGACTCTATTTCAACTAAAACACTACAAATAAATTTAAAGGTGATTAAATAAAGAGGAGAGTAATAAAGGAAGACATTCACTGTTAACCTCTGACCTCTACATGCACATTCATGGGTGTGAGTTTGAGCATGAAAGCAAAGAAAAGAGCATGCATTCACACACACATGCACTCACAAGAACAGTTTTCAATCCCAAGTATTCAGCTCTAAAACCATATTACACAAGCATCGATAAACTACATAGGTTGTGTGTGTATATGTGTGTGTGTGTGTGTAACCATAATCATTATGCCAAAAGAGGTCATCAGTGGGGGCAGTTGGAAAGAAGAGAGTAAATATTATATAAATACAGTTAAATCACTTAGGAAATTTTCAAAAGCTAAAAATAATTTCAACACTTTTTTACACATTTGAGGAATGTGTTATAATGCTATTAGAAGGAAATGACTTATTTGTCTCTTTTCTACCAAAAAAGGAAAGATTTTTAAAATTGCACAAGATTTTTCTCTGTAACCATAAGTATTAAAATACATTACTGGTGAGTTTTCTCTAAACACAAAGGACTGTGGGTTAATGTATTAGCTGTAGGAACAAAAGCATTTACTCAGCTTGGTTGACTTACACAGCTCACTGAGACGATAATAATCATTAAGCGACAGACTAACATTGAAAATTAACTGAATTAAAAATCAGATTCTTGTTCTTTAGTGAAAAATATATGACCTCAAACTCTTGGGTTTGTTGCTGAAAATTCCTAGTATCTTTCAAAACTTTCTGCCTAACAGATATTTTTAACAAAGTGCTGGAAAAACATGGCCTTATATCCAACACAGAAAATAATAGTTATCTCATTATCATTAAATAAACAGATGTTTGATCTGCTGTTTTTGTAGTTGACTGTGAGAGTATAAACCAGGAAAAAGCAGGAGATAGAGACTTTAAAAAAAAAAAAAAAAAAGAAAGGAATTCATGGAAGCTGGCACACACAGTATCAGGCTGTAAACAAAACGCTTTCCCAAGCAGATTGTATAAAAGGCAGCTTGCAAGTTAAACAACCTCCTAGTCCTCATGAAAGAGGGCAAAGATTGAAAAAGGAAACAGTCTCCATTGTTTTCCTTGTTTCTCCACTGGTAACAAAGATTCCCAGCACCTCCCAGTATCCTCTCCTCCACTGGCCCCATTATGTCTGGATGGCTGATATACCACTAATCTCTAAGCAAATTAAAAGAAATTTTTCTTTTACTTCTTTTCTTTTTTCCCCCACCTTGATGTTGACCTAATTTGGGCACTGGGCTTTCTTCTTACAGAAAAGAATTTCCTGCAGCTGGTCACTGGACAGGTGCTTGGAGAGAAGCTAACTTTTCACAGTGGGTGGTTTGTTATCACCCTTCCCTGTTCGGACATAATGTGTGAAAGTATTACTTCCCTCTATTTGAATTCATTTAACTAAAGACTACCTCCTGGATCAGAAAAACAGCCTGGCCTGGGCATACCACTGCCTCCTCCTGAGGGCATGCTGCATATGGAGGCTTTGATGTTACATTTTTGTCTTTAAGAACAAAAGACAGATGCTTAGATGTAAAATAGCATAGGACTCTTTTACTTGTAAAGCCACTTATGAGAAGTTAAGCCACCAGGAGAGGAAGCAGAGCCTAATAACTAGGTTTCTGAGTATTAGGGTTGCTGTGGTAATTATTAAGTGTGTATCGTTTCATTTGTAGTACTAGTGAAGATGACAAAATAGTTGTCCACTCTATAAATAATGGTTTCTACAGATACCATTGCATATACACAAAAGAAAGGATGGACATAACGGCAACTCATTGAGAGTCTGAAAACTATTAAATATCATTCATGAATTGATAATCCATTGTCTTTTTATCAATTATTTATGCCAACCAGTGGACCTGGAAAAATATCAGCTTCTAGGAAGGAACTCAGGTTTTAGTACATGTAAATAGTGATAGATGGAGATGGGTGAGAAAGAGGTAAAAGAAAACCAGAAGCTCTCTTTGCAGACTCTACTGAGGTGGATGTTTCTTTCCCAATCCCAACTGCCAGTCCTAAATCACTGACATAGAGCCTTAATATTACTTATAAATGCTTGACTGCTAGCTCAGGCTTGTTATTATCTCTTACAACTTAAACCATTTCTATTAATCTATGTGCTGCCCCAAGGCTTGTGGCTTTTACCAATATCCCATTTTTTTATGTCCAGCTCCTTCTGTGCCTTGCTGGCAACTCCCTTGACTCTGCTCTTTCTCATCTCAGTATTATCTCTGTCTCTCTCAGGCTGTCTTGCCCGATCTCTTCCTGTCCAGATATTGGCCAATCAGCTTTTGAAACATGAATTCTAGTAGTGAAACATAAATTCTATTTGGTGTTTAATGAAAACTCAGAGCAAGATACTAGGAAAAAGCTGGAATATCAGAGAGAGGAAACAGACCATAGTCAATTCTCATCCAGCCAACTTCTCAGGGTAAAAGCTATCTTCCAGAGTCCTCAGCCTGACTCTTCACTTCTACATTATACTACACCATCTGCCTATGCCTGCCTTAAATATCTTCTTCACCCAGTTGTTTCACTTCCAGGTTCAACTCTGCATCCTTATCCTAAAGTTAGGAATAAGGTGTGAACTACTACTGCTTGGTAGCTAGGCCTTGAACTCACAGAAACACACAAAGATCTCTGTCTCTGAAGTTATGGGATTAAAGGTGTAGGTTACCACTTGGTCATTCCCATGCTGAAATTAAAGTCATGAGTTAACCATTGTCATTCCTGTGCTGGAGTCAAAGGTGTGGGTTACCATTCTCTGACCCTCATGATTTAACTGTGGGTGATTCTATTCCAGGCTGGTTTTATTAAATATAAAATATACCACCACAAGTTTTTTATTAACAAAGAAAGCGGTACATATTTATAGTGTACAAAGATTGTTCCACAGTCCTCTACTTTGAGCTTCACTATGCCCCTTTCTAGTGGGAGGGGAAGTTAAGGCATTTGGGTGGTTTCTTGCCATCTAAGAGATAAAACTACCTGACATCACATCAAAATCAGTTTTCTTTCCACTTTTGCTCTCCTGGGGTAGGCCAGTAGCTTCAGTGCAGTGGTACAGATAAAAGTTGCTGGGACACAAGAGATGCCTTATTTTCATAATAAATGAAAATGATTTATATTCAATAGTTTGAATATATGTTTTACTTCTAAAATGCACACTGACACTTACCCCTTAATGTGATGGTGTTAAGAGTTAGAAACCTGGGAAGGTGATGAGGGCAACAGGTCCTTGCCCTCAGAAACTGACTATTGCTCCTACAAGTGAGCACTTCAATGTTTTTTCCTTCCAGCTCTTATGGCATGTAATGACAGTATTTGTCTCCCTTCCTCTCCCTTCCTCCATGTTGAGGACATATCAAGACGTAGCATCTTGAAGTACTGAGCATCTCTCACTGGACAGCAAATCTGCGGTGCCTTCATCTTGCACATATCCTCTATAAGTATGAGAAATGAATTTCTATTAATTATAGTTTACCTAGTTTATTAGGTTCTATTCTACTCTAGTAGCAAACAGAGTAAAACAGTAGCTTCAAACAAGCCTCCCCCACCCTTGTTTTGATATATACTGTATATAATACATCATTAAAGTAGATCAATAAAATGAAATCTCCCTCTCACATCATACTCTAAAATTATTCTGATTCCAGTAACCGTTGTACCAATCAGGACTCTACAGAGTGTCACTGCTCTAGGCATGGTAGTACTTAGGAGAATGGAGCTGATAGATATAACAGCCAGCTTTATTCAGAGCAGCAGATAATTTATGCTCTGAGAGTTATGAAAGATCACAAGATTAAGTTCTCATGAGTTCAAGCTGTATACAATCAATATGCTGCACATGGCAAAAAAATGTTTTCTCACTGAGTCATATAAAAGATTGGTGCACAAATCCTAACTGGTCTTATGATAAAAATCCAGAGCAGATATTGGGGTAAATGCTGAAAGAAAAACAGAGGAAAAAGCCACTAGAGAAACTTCTCACCACTACTGAATCCTCCGGCTAAAAGGGGAAGATCCTGCCTCCAAGAATCCTCAGACTGAATGTATCTGAGTCCTTAGCTGAAAGGGAAGAAGGATGGGAAGCCCAGGTGCAAGGCCAAACTCCTGCCTCCTCCCACCACATATACCTTTCTCTGCTCAGACTTCCTGTCTCAACTTTCCTAGTGCTGGGATTAAAGGTGTGTGTGCTTCCCAAGTACTGGGAGCAGAAACATGGAATCCCAAGTTCTGAGATTAAAGGTGTGTGCCACTGCTGCTTGGCTCTGTTTCTCTCTTAGAATGGATTAATTTTGTGTGGTCTAGGCTGGCCTTGAACTCACAGAGATCCTTAAGTATCTCTACCTCTTGAGTGCTAAGATTAAAAATGTGCTTCCAATACCTGACCTCTTTGGCTAACTCTGTGACTGGCTCTGTCCTCTGATCTTCAGACATTCTTTGTTAGATTACAAATAATATATCACCACAAAAGATAGTTTAAGCATTTCATTGAATAACATCAGCAAGCAATAATACATAATATAAAGTGAACTCCTATCTGCTATCCCTAGGAGGAGCATACAAACATTTTAAGAACATTCATTTGTTTTGAAGAAACTGAGGTTACAAGATTCTTGTCTTGGTTTCTTGGAGTTTTCTCACAAGCCCTCAGAATTCTGCCCATATAGTTTCATTCTTGGACTATATTCTGTCTGACACATTAGGACAGAACCAACTACATGCATTTATATATCTATTGGGAGAGACAGATACAGATTTTAGTGCATTATTAGAGGGTTGGGAAGTTTAGAAGCTGCAGGGAGCCTAGCAGTTGTAGATCTGAAGAAGTGCTCATATTGCAGTCTCAGTTTTAAGGCCATTAGCTGGCGGAATTCCCTCTATGCAGATCAGTCTCCAATTAAGGGCCTGCAACTGATTGAATGAGACTTATCCCAATTGTGTAGGTAATCTGCATTACTCAAAGCTGACCTATTTCACTCTTACTCTCATCTAAAACAACACTTCCACAGAAACATCTAGAGTGACATTTGACCAAGTATCTGGGTGGTATGGCTTACCATAAAGTTAATCACCACAGTCAGTGTTAAACAGTTCAATCTTATGTTAGTCTTGCTTCTATCTTAGGAACTCAACAATACTGAGAAACCATAAAATACTTTTAGAAATTTTAGTTAGAAAAAATGCATTTGTAATCTGTGTTATCTGTAGTCAGTGTTATTTGAAATGTGTAAGGCACAGTGGGGTTCTATCCTAAAATAATAGGAAGTAATAATTACTGTAAATTAACTTCTCACAGATTTCCTCATCTTTGTTGCTGAGGACATCATCTTATGCCCACTCCTTCCTTGAAAGTAAGACATAAAATTATAAGATGGAGACAGATAATGTAGGCAAAGATTCCATAAACTAACTCAAACTTGCAGACACTGATTTAAGTAAGAAAATAGGTGGGTTAATTCTTTCAGAAACTAGTCACTGGAATTTGAAAATGTAACTTCTTTAAAAATCATACTTGAACAGATGTGAAATACTACCCAAGTTTTTTTCTCTATCAAAGGCATTTCCAGGTGTATTAGGACATTTACGATGATTTTAAAAATCTTATATATATTATGTACCATGATAGTTGCAATACTTTGCACTGAGACTAAATATTCTTTACAAAAGAAATAAATCTTGTTTCTAGAAAGAGAAAATACCATTGTGGTACATTATTTCTACTTATACTTCATTTCTGGGGCAAATAATTACCTGTATTCATTTTGCCCCTTAAGCTTTACATAAATAAAATACATGGTGTAATTATTTAATGGTTGTTTCATTTTGCTATCCTGAAAAAAAAAAAGTCCTGTAAATAAAGACCAGTGACATTTTTATTTTCTTACTATTCTGGAAACTATGTATGACTTTGTAGGATGTATTGCAGACTGTAGGAGGAAGAAGATAGCTTCTAACTCAAGGACTCCTGTCTTAGGAGGGGAAGAGGATAGTGTTGTTTTTTTCTACCCTCAAACTCATGTGGAGACGCAATCTCAATGCTAACAATTCTCTAAGAGTTCAGTAGGTGGTGACTGAGTCATGAGGACTCTACCCTCACTGGCAGGAAGAATTGGTTTCCCAGTTTTAATAGGCTTGATTTTATGGAGTTGCAGCAGATTGTCCAAAAGCTGACAGACTAAGGATGTGCACCAGGTGCTTCTGCATCAAACATTCTCTATCTGACAGTTTATGAAATGGTGTCAGCTTTTAATTATAGGACTTATTCATACCCTACTGCACACTTAGAAATAATTTGGAAATGATTTCTGAATTCTACATGTACAACATAATCATTGACAGAGAGTATGTAGGCAATAGTAGATAACTGACCTAGTTGTATGCAACTGAGCACTAAGTTTAGTTCTATTTCCAACACTGATCAAATATTTAAAGAGAGAGAAAGAAGGAAAGGAAGGGAACAGGAATAAGGAAGAGAAAAATGGAACAAGATGAGTTCATGTCAGGTTGAAAAAATAAAATCAGACATCTTTTTTTTCTTCCTCTTGGACAAATCCCAAAGAATATATTATAAAGATATTTCCTCACATGGTTAAGGGAGATGAAATAGCTGATGGTTACACAAAGGATGCAGACACAGTTTATGTTTATGTACATTTGGGGGACTATGGATTCTGAACAAAACCTAAATTCAAATTTCTGCTTTCAGAAAGGTCTTTCCATAGAGAGATACATAATGACAATGGCTCTTACTTATTATAGGCTGACTTTCCCTTAATGAGGGTCACTGGTGTTTTTCACATTTTGGAATATTTACACATATGTGGTAAGATATCTTGAGACATGGAACCCAAATTTAAACATGATGTGTTTCATCTATATCTTTTTTTTTTTTTTTTTAAACTTTATTTTATTTATTTGCCTTGGTGTTTGCCTGGAACTGGAACTACAGACAGTTGTGAGCTGCCATGTGGGTGCTGGGAATCGAACCCGGGTCCTCTGGAAGAGTAGACCGTGCTCTTAACCGCTGAGCCATCTCTCCAGCCCCTCATCTATATCTTATAAAAATAACCTGAGGTATTTGTTTCTGAGACAGCATCTTGTTATGTAGCCCTGGTCGGAACCAGTCTTGCTTTCACTTCTTATCACTCCTCCGGCCTGCATCCCAAGTGCTGGGATTTTAGTGTGTGTTATCAAGCACAGCCTGAGGATAACTTTATGTAATACTTCCAGCCTGTCTGTGCTTGATTCTGTTCAATCACATGAAGTAAGGTGTGAAATTTCCCACTTAGGGCGTCATGTCACACTCAAAAGTTTTAAATTTAGAGCATTTTTGTGTTTGAGGTTAGAGACTCAAAACCTACTATATGTACATGATGCCACTGCCTCGGGGCTTTATTATTTTCTCTGCAACAACACTGTGAGGTGGATGCTTTTAGTTTTACAAGATACCTAGCCTGGAACTCGGAGAGATGGAGGAACTTAGTCCAGTTATAAACCAAGAAGATCTCAAACCGTTTGACCTAAAATTACGTTCTTTTCATTGCACCCACTCAGGTAGGGGTTTCATTTATTTGACAGGAAATAGGCATTGTGATAATTTCCCTGAGGTGTCCCTGATATGTCTTAGAAATTTGAATACCTGATTTCTAGTTGTTGGCACTGTTTAGGGAGCTGAGGAGGTGTAGCTTTGCTGGAGGAAGTTTGTTTCTGGGGATAGGTTTTGAGGCTTCAAAAGCACAATTCCTGCTGGAAATTTCCAGTGTGTCCTTTCATGGGAATGACCCATGTGCCTATACATAACCTCTCAGCTATGTGCTGTATGTAAGCCCTAACCCTAACCCTAAGCCAAATGAAACTGACTATTGTTCTTTCAAGGTCCAAAAAATATTGTGTTGGGATTTTGATGGGCAGTGCATTTAATCTGTAGATTGCCTTTGGTAGAATTGCCATTTTTACTATGTTGATCCTACCAATCCAGGAACATGGGAGAGCTTTCCATTTTCTGATACCCTCTTCAATTTCTTTCTTTAGTGATTTAAAATTTTTGTCAAATAGATATTACTTATTTGGTTATAGTTACTCCAAGGTATTTAATACTATTTGCAGCTATTATGAAGGGTAATGTTTCCTTTATTTCTTTTTCAGTTCTTCTGTCTTTAGTGTATAGAAGGGCTACTGATTTATTTGAGTTAATCTTGTATCCTGCTACATTGCTGAGGTGTTTATCAGCTGTAGAAGTTCCTTGGAAGAATTTTGTGGGTCACTTACGTATATAATCATATCATCTGCAAATACAGATAGTTTCACTTCTTTTCCAATTTGTATCCCCTTAATCTCTTTTTGTTCTCTTATTGCTTTAGCTAAAACTTTGAGAACTATATTGAATAGATAAGGGGAGAGAGGACATCCTTGTCTAGTTCCTGACTTTAGTGGAATTGCTTTGAGTTTTTCTCCATTAAGTTTGATACTGGCTGTCAGCTTCTTGTAAATCGCCTTTATTATATTTAGGTATTCTCCCTGTATTCCTGATTTCTCCAGGGCTTTAATCATAAAGGAGTGTTGGATTTTGTCAAAGGCTTTTTCCGCATCTAAGGATATGATCATGTGATTTTGTTCTTTTAGTTTGTTTATATAAAGGATAACGTTTACAGTATTTTGTATGTTAAACCAACCCTGCATTTCTGAGATGAAGCCTATTTGGTAGTGGTGGATGATATTTTTTATGCATTGTTGTATACAGTTTGCCAGAATTTTGTTGAGAATTTTAGCATCAATATTCGTCAGGGAGATTGGTCTGTAATTCTCCTTCTTTGTTGTGTCTTTGAGTAGCTTGGGTATTAGAATAATGTAGCCTCATAAAAGGAATTTGGCAATATTCCTTCAGTTTGTACTGTGTGAAATAGTTTGAGGAATAATGGTAGTAATTCGTCTTTGAATGTCTGGTAGAATTCGGCACTGAAACCATCTGGACCAGGGCTTTTATTTTTGGGGAGGCTTTTAATGACAGCTTCAATTTCCTTAAGGGTTATAGGCCTGTTTAGGTAATTAATCTGATCTTCATTTAATTTTGGTAGATGGTACCTGTCCAGAAAGCTGTCCATTTCTTCTAGGTTTTCCATTTTTGTGGAATACAGATTTTCAAAGTATGATCTGATAATTCTCTGTATTTCCTGGGGGTCTGTTGTTATGTCCCCATTTTCATTTCTGATTTTGTTGATTTGGACACTCTTTCTGTTTTTTGATTAGTTTGGATAAGGGCTTATCTATCTTCTTGACTTTCTCAAAGAACCAACTCTTAGATTCATTGATTCTCTGTGTTGTTCTTTTTCTTTCAATTGTATTGATTTTATCTCTAAGTTTGATTATTTCCTGCCATCTACTCCTTCTAGGTGAGTTTGCTTCTAATTGTTCTAAGGCTTTGAGCTGAGCTGTTAGGTCTTTACTGTGGAATTTCTCTAGGTTTTTCATATAGGCATCTAGTGCTATGAATTTTCCTCTTAAGACTGCTTTCATTGTGTCCCACAAGTTTGAATACGTTGTGGATTCATTTTCACTAAATTCTAGGAAGACTTTGATTTCTTTCTTAATTTCTTCCTTGACCCAAAGATGGTTCAGTTCAGTGATGTTAATTTCCATGAGTTGGTAGGCTTTCTTTGATTTTTGATGTTATTGAACTCTAACCTTAGGCCCTGGTGGTCCGATATGTTACAAGGGATTATTTTCATTTTTTTGTATCTGTTGATATTTGCTTTATGATCAGTTATGTGGTCAATTTTGGAGAAAGTTCCATGAGGAGCTGAGAAATATGTATATTCCTTTGCATTTAGGTGGAAGCTTCTGTAGATATCTATTAAATTCATTTGCATCATAACCTCTTTTAGACTCCTTATTTCTCTGTTGAGTCTCTGTCTGGTTAATCTATCCAGAGTTGAAAGTGGTGTATTGAAGTCTCCCACTATTAGGGTGTGAGAATTGATGTGGGATTCAAGCTTTAGCAGTGTTTCTTTTACACAGGTAGGTCCCCTTATATTAGGAACATAAATATTCAGGATTGAAATCTCCTCTTGACCAATTTTTCCTGTGATGAATAAGTAATGACCATCTTGGTCCCTTTTAATTGTTTTTAGCTTAAAGTCTACTTTGTTAGATATTAGGATGGCAACCCCAGCTAAGAACAAGCCTTTGTGTGTGATTTATTTGGAAGTGGGGTGGTGGGCCCCTTAAAAGAATAAAGAGTCTGGGATGAAGAGATAGCTCAGTAGTTAAGAGCACTGACTATTCTTCCGGAGGACTTGAGTTTGATTCCCAGCATCCACATGGCAGCTAACAACTGTCTGTAATTCCAAGATCTGACACCCTTACACAGTTAAACATGCAGGCAAAACACCAATTCACATAAAATAAAAATAAATATATAAAAAAGAATTAGTAAAAAAAAAAGAGTAAAGAGTCAGAAAACAAACAACACTGCCTTGATTGTGACAGTAACTACAAGAACTTATATCTCACTTGCAACCTATATGTTTAAGCTCTAAGTGTAGCTCTATGAAAATTAAAGCTGCACATTAAAAAGAGCAATTTAGGGTGTAGATCACCTATAACATTAGGATATAATCTTGTTTCTGAATTTTTTTCACAGAAATAAATACTACAAAATGGTTTGAATATATAAACAGTGACCTGGTGCTTTGTATGAGCTATTATTACAAAGATATTGGGTTATTATGGAAATATCTACAGAAAGTCTACTTTCAGATATACATGAAAAAACAACACTGTGCTTAGAAATGGTTTCTAAGCAATATAAGTGGATACTGCAAGGGGTACAGAAGAAACTAGACTGTTCATAATGTTACAATCATGGAAGGAGTGCATCGAAAGAGTTTTCTAATGTGAAATATTTAAATGTTTAATGATTCTATTAAAAACAGACTTCTTGGCAGAATAAATGGCTCATTTGGTAAGGTGCATGCCTTTCAAGAATGAGGACCTGAATTCAATCTCCAGGACCTGTGTTGCTTTTTGTTGCTATTGTTGTTGTTTTAAATCAGGTATGGAGCATGGACTTTGTAATCTGCAGTGCTAGGGAGGCAGAGACATGCAGATCCCATGACTCAGGGAGGGCTAGCCTAGCCCATTTAGTAAGTTCCAGGCCAGCGAGGGACCTTGTTCTAGAAAAGGGAAAAAAAACATGATGATCAGGACCTGAAGAATACCCAAGTTGTCATCTGGTACACACACACACACACACACACACACACACACACACACACACACACACAGAGACAGAGAGAGAGACCCACACATGCATGCATGCAAATGTGTGCTTAGACTTCCTTATGTCTATGAAAAAATATATATAAAGAAAAAAAAATGCCAAAGGAGGCAAGGCAAATATGAAAATTCACATTGCAGGAGAATTTAGGGCCTATCTGTGGGCACCTGGGCTGGAAATTCATCATTAACTCCAGATACTGACCACTAAGCTACTTCATACCTGATAGTATGGGGTCCTGAGAACTGAGTCATTATTAGCTTGAATTCAATAACGAATCCAATGTTGTTGGCTTTTTTATTACTATTTTGGGAGCCCCGCCACCCAGCTCTCAAATAAATCACACGTGGAGGCTTATTTTTACTTGAACATGCCTGACCTTAGTTTGGCTTGTTCCTTAACCTAAATTATCCCATCTACCTTTTGCCTCTGGACTATTCCCGTTCTCTTACTTATGGCTATCTTACATGTACTTCGTGGCTTTCTGTTTAGCTCAGTGGCTGGGCCCTGGAGTCTTCCTCCTCCTCCTCTGGCTACTTCTTTCCTCCCAGATTGCTCCTTCTGTATACTCTCTCTGCCTGACAGCCCCATCTATTCTTTCTCATGCCTTGCTATTGGCTGTTCAGTTCTTTAGTAGACCAGCAGGTGTTTTAGACAGGCAAGTAACACAGCTTCACAGAGTTAGACAAAGGCAACATAAACAAAATAATATTCTACAACAAATGCCAATCTTAAATGGAGTTTGATATAAACTTTGATATATTTTTCATTTCTTTTCCTATATATTTGATTTGTGTTTAGTATATATATATTTTTCATTAAAAATTTTGCATGTGAATATTTTGCCAGAGTTTATTTATGTGCACAATGTGTGTGTGCCTGGTTTTTATGGGGGCCAGAAGGCATTAGATTCCCTGGAATTGGACTTATAGTTGTCTTGTAGGAGAGTAGTGTTATTAACTGCTGATCCATCTCTCTAGTTTCTAGCATGTAAATTTCATGTATTCTTGCTTCAAATTTTTGAAAATACAATTGTACTCAAAGTGGAAACTAGTATATATCTATATAAGATTTTTTCCTTAGAGGACTTAATAATCTTATGCTCCAATTAATTTTAAAAAATTCTCCAAATGTGTTCCCTTTAGTTATTATTTTGTTTGAGACAGGTCTTCAAACTACAGCACAGACTAACCTTAATGATCCAACAGTTACCCTGCTCTCAGAGCATTAGAATTACAGGCATGAGCCACCACAGGCAGTCAGCTGCCTTCACAGCCTCTCAGCATGCCTCTCTTCCTCACTGACAATAGAGGCTGGAAGGATAAGAGGCTGAGTGAGAGCTGGGCTGTGAGAGACAGAGGGTCACAACTAATGAAGTGGACCAGGGCCAGTCTGGCTCAGACTAGTGCAGGAGGTAGCCAGCCAGAGCCAAGCCAAATGGAGCGAGGCCAAGAACACAGGTCACACAGCCAGAGGCGAACAGGTTGGAGGAGGTCAGAGAATGTGGGGCCTTTCCAGTCAACACAAGACTGTGTCATCCCCTGTGACAGTACATTCTCAAACTGCTTGTATTCCAGTGGCTGACTCCAATTGCATTCTGTTTTCATTCCCCCGGTGCTTCTGAATTACAGTAAAAGTCATGCTTTTTTTGCCTCTTCAGCAGGCCATTATGTCTAATGTTCCATTAATATTAACGAAGTGTTAAAGAATATTCATTAGGTAAATTAGAACACATTATCTGTCAAAATCACATATTAATGACTTTTTGTAGATAACAAGGAATTTTTTTTCTAAAGCTTAAATGGTTTATCTTCAAAAATATTCTCAAGGACTTCCTGTGGTGGGAAAGAATGCTTCTTTGTTATGAGGTTTATGTTAGAGCTCTGCTGTAGCATGGTTTATTATTTAAATTAGCTTGTGTATCAAATGGCACAAATAAGGTCTTTATCCCCTAAGTCACAAATTCAGCAAAATAGCTATCAGAATACAGATAACTCTTAAAAAGATTATTCTTAATTATGTGTGTAAGTGTGTCTGTGGGGGTGGGGTGGATATTGCACATATAAATGAAGTGACACAGAAGGCCAGAAAAGGATCCTGAATCCCCTAGAACTGGAGATAAACAGCTGCCTGATGTGCATACTGGGAACAGAACTTGGGTCTTACGAAAGTGCAGAAAGGGCTCTTAGTGGCTGATCTCTCGGGACCCATAGATGACTTTCAGAGGTAACTATAAAAACATTATAAACTGTCTTTCTATTCTACTAGTCAATACCGCTGTAAACGTGAAGAAAGTGTCTTGGTTTTGTTTCCTCATCTAGGATCTATTTGTCCCCACTGCCATCATTGGTGTATCTCCAATCCACAAAACATACATATCATGTAGGCTTCCCAGAATGACAACTTGCTTCATTAAAAATAATAAAGGGGGGAGGAGCCAGCCTTTTAAATCAAGGGGGTATTGACCTTTGACATATCTATTAGTAAGATTACAATGTGCAAATTACAGGGCCTAGGAATGTCAAGGTGGGGTTAGACAAATATGTAACCACTAGGAAGCATGGGTTGCAGCAATCTTAGAGTTTGTCATATAGAAGGGAATCTCCCACGGGACTGAGGGCTAATTAATAAGTCGGCCATTCAGCACAGGAAATCCATTTTAGAGCAAAGTGACACTCTAATGGTTTAAGAACCAGGCAATCCCTAGAAATGAATACAAACTTCTATTTTATGATCTTTTGTATGACTCACTAAAAAGACTTGTTTTGTGGTGACTGACTTCTTCCCGCCCCCAGCCATGCACATGTGGGGTTTTTGAAAATTCAAAAACATCATGGGGCTTTCATGTAATTAGCTAGATTTTCAGAATCAGGAGATATGTAGCTACTATTTCTTCTTCTGTTTTGTGCAACAGAGGTTGGCTAGAACTACCCAGCAACAGTGCTTGTCTGCTGCCAACAGCTCGGTTTGATTCCATTTGCCATACCATGGCATTAGCTGGTGCCTTTTGTCTCTGCTACCCCTTCAGAATACAGGAAGGCTGAAAACTGAACTGAGTTCACTTATTGGTTGTTAAAACTGCTATCTCCTAGATATTTAATCTCTAGGTTTAATCAGGTTTTTTTGTAAGTACAAAAATTTATACTCAGAAATTAAATATTACCTCTTTACTAAGCACTGATAGTGTAAAGTTACACAGATAGTTGTAGATGGGTGAGAAAAAGAATGACTTTATCATTTCCACCCAAGTCCACCTGTTTATATCCTCACCCTGAAACCCAGACACTGAGTACCTCCAGTGCTAACCACCACATGATATGCAACACTTTACAGGCTAAGCTTCAAGGTAGGGAAGCAGAATAATTCACTTATTGAGTAAATATATAGTCTGTATGCTAGTCATCGTATTAATAAGTACAATCCTATTAACTCAAAACATAGAGCATTGAGATACACATTTATTTTTACAATATGGTTTAAGAGATCTTCAGTATATATGGACAAAACCTGAGTCTTCTGTTTACCAACATTTCAGATGGATTTAAATTCCTTTGATTACTTATTTAAAACTTGGAGCTATAAAATTTGTCCTGGTGGGGGCTTCTTCTAGATTACCATACAATTTAAGGTTACTGTATTTTTTTTGTACTTCAAATGAATTTGTACTGAAAATAAAACTAAGTTGTTAAATTTCAGATTCTGGTATTAGATGATTCAAACTGGATTGTGATGAATGGTGTTTCCTACCGAAGTCCCAGTGGGTAATTCCGATTGTCTTATGACTTCACAGCTGCAAATAAGTCCCTGCCCACTCACACTTGTCTCTGGCCAATGATGCTTTCCTTAATTAGTACATGACTTAAACTTTAGTCTTGACTTTCCAATTGCTTTGGTTATAGGCTAGCCAAATACAGGCTCGTGGCCTAACTGGTCAAGGAAACCTGTTTAAATTTCAGTGCTGTTAGCCTTAACACTGAACAAATTGAAGAACAATTTGTCAGCATTTGTTTGGCCAACTCAATTTTCTCTGAAAACTTCTACCTCTTACAATCTAGTCTTATGTGCAGGCTTTATGACCTTGGAGTTATTATAGCTAGTTTTTGTGTACATGTGAGGAGCCAAGGGTCAACTTGGGGTGCCATTTCTCAGAAACCATCAACCTTTTATTTTGAGAAAGGGCCTCTCACTGCCAGTCTGCTGCCTCCCTAGTGCCAGAAAATATACTCATGCCTCTAGACCTGATTTTTCACATAGGTGTTGGGGATGAAACTCAGGTTCTCCTGTTTCTTCAGCAAAAACTTTACAAACTGAGTAACTTCACTGTCCCCTAGTTTTAATCATTTTTATTGAATCCCACCATGAGAATGACCTCTAGAAAACTAAGGTATGCACTTTTCTTACGTTGATGTGAGTGTAATTTAAGAACAGGGGAAGGCTCCTCTCATTAAAGAGAGTAGACAGGTCAAACTTACTTTGCCAGAGTACCTGCTGTCTCCCTGGGAGGCTAAGGCACATAAATGGCAGCATTACTTCACAATTCTAGACTAAATATCATGTATACTACAGAGGGCATATTTGAAGAAATGTGATTTCTGCTTTTTGGTTTTTTTTTTGGGGGGGGAGGGGAATTTGCATCTCTGGTTATCACTTATGGAACGGCAAAGGTTTCTGGCTTGTAGTGACTCCCTTCCCATTCAGCTTGAGGTGGCAGAAGTTGACCTAGAGTCAACTAACTAGATGACTTAGAAAAGAAGAAAGTCCAAAAGTACAATTAATACAATCATTTAATTATGGCTGCAGAGAGCCTTTGGAATTACCTGCTACAGTAGCCCCTTATTTTATAGGAGGGATGTAATGGAAGGGTGTGTAACTCAATCATGACCATGTGCAGAGTAGAAGCAAGCCTTCCACTATTTTGCCTGCTTGAGTCATTTTTCTTACCCTGGCCTTATTGGTTCTCAACTTTGGGCTGAGGACAAGAGCCTGTCTATAGCCAAACCATACCAAAAAACAAAGCAAAACAAAAAACACCCCAAAACAAAAAAGGGCAATACACAATTTCTTATGTTTCCCACACACAAACGCACTGAATGTTTCAAAAATTCAGATTTCTTCATTTTAAAAACAAAAAAAAATGGGACCATTACAGTGTGATTAGTCTAAGTCCTCCAGAGTTTTGTGGTACTGTTGTTAGAGTGTGCTGGTCTTCCAGAGGAAAAAGGTCCAGAGAGCCAGTTCTTTGAGGATGGTGAATCACGTGAGCCATCTTCTCTGACAACTGAGGTAAAAATGCTGTCACCAGAAGGACCACACAACACGGTTTTCTCACCTCTGTCCCGCCCCATCGCCAACCAGGCCCACATTTCTTGCAAGCTGGTTTTGAGATGGGAGTGGACGTCGGTGACATCACTGTCCCTCCACCTCTCGCCGGGGCCCGGCGCGGTAGTAACGGGGACGCCTGCCTCCAGGCACCGTGTGTAGCACCGGGTGACCGTGCTTTCGTCCTCGAGCTATTTCCCAGAAGCCGTGTCGCGCCCTCTGGAGGCCGCGTGGGTCACCCACGGAAGCTGTCCTCGGCGGGCAGAGCCCTACAAGGGGAAACGGGTCACAGCGCCGAGCGGACACCGAGTCACAGGGCTCGGGCACGTGAGGTGCTGGCAGTTACCACCGACAACCGGGAGCTGACCTAGTTCCTGAGAGTGCGAGCTGCGGGCCGAGCTCCTCCATGCCTGCGTTCTCTACAGTGTCCCAGGAGCTCTGGGAACCCTTCCAGAAAAGCATGGTCCGAAAGGCGACCCGGGGCTGGGAGAACAATGGAAGCCGTACGGGAGTGTAGCCGGGAGAGGCGGGGACGCGCTTACACAGGCCACTATAGCGAACGCTCCAGGTTGCTGCCCAAGTAGAGGGCAGCGTGCGCGCTCCCGCCTCCGTGCGTGCGCGGGCACGTCGCCCCAGGCCGGGGAGGGGGCGGGGCGCGGTGGGGCGGGGCTGGGCGGGGCTCACGAGGAGGGCGGTGGCGGTTGGAGGCCGAGGAGAAAAGGCGGCGGCTCGGCCCCGGCCGAGGGGCAGAGGAGTCGGTACTCGGTACGGGCCGGGCTCGGTACGCGGTTCGGTGCGGAGACGTTAACGGGGCCGCCGGACACGACGGCCAGAGCAGCCGGGGCCTGAGCGGCGCTTCGGGCGCGCGGGCCGGTGAGTGTGGCGAGGCCGCGGGAGGTTGGCGCGGGGACGCGGGCGACGGGGCTGCGCCGGGTTAGCGGCCGGGACGGCGCGGGCCGAGGGGGCGGCGGGCCCGGCGGAGTCGGAGAAGCAAGCAAGCCCTGGGCCTGTGGTGCTCGGCGGGACACGGGACTGAGCCCGGCCGCCAGTGTGTGTGTGTGTGTCCGTGTCCTCCCTGGAGGCCCCCCGACAAATGGCTCCTGGACCCCCGGGGACGCAGACCCGGGTGAGGTCCGCTCACTGTGTACGCGGGGGACTCCGGGAAGCCAGGCTCGTCACCCCTGGCTCGTAGAAACTGAACTTGGGTGGTTTGGGCACAAACGGGTTAAGGGAATGCGAGGCTTTTCCAACTGTCTCCACGGGATGAGCGAAGTTGGTAACTTTTCCATTCATGGAAGTGAGAGGCGCCCGGGTTTAGCCTTGTCCCTGGTTAAAGGGAAACTTAGGGATCCACCCTCCCACCTCCACCGTCCTCCCCAAGTTATTGGGTCCTGCTCATGGAGGCACACATTGGAAGCAGGACATGGAACGCACGGTGGATGCAGAGTCACCGGGGAATACAGTTTTACCTCGATGGCGGCAGGTGTTTACTGTGGTTCTCCTCCTCTCCTATTTGAGCCCTTTGGTAAAAGATGCTTGGGAAGGAGTTGACCTTTTTCTCCCATGGTTGCTTTGTTGACTATGATCCAAGATGAAGTCATTTATGGGCATTCTGGTATCAATGAGAGTTAAAACTTTGAATACAAAGTCTCAAAAAGTTTCTGGGTTTTTCATTTGTTGTTTGCTAAATTTCATGATTTGCACTTTTTTTGTATTAAAGTTTCCTCAAACAATCCCATGTTGACTGGACAAAAGAAAAGAATAGCATGAAGTGTTTCTGTTGGTTTTTTTCTAAAGCATACATTCCCTGTACAGTTTTGTTGAATCACTCTTCCTTATGCTTAGTCACTGTTTTTTTTTTTTTTTTTGCGGGGACAACATGATGTTTTGCTAACTTCTTAGATTGCCAGTTTGTACCTGATATGAAATATAGTAACATAAGTTTGAATGTGTGTGTGTACATGATTCTAGAAATAGTGGGTGTTTTATGAATGGTCTAAGAAATTGAATTTTGCCTGTGTTGTATCTGTTTAATTTCGATCCAATGCAATTAAATGCTTTAGATTTATTTAGGTGGGTTCTTTTTGGATTTTTTTTTTTGTTCCAAAATATAAAATACTTAAAATGTGCGTTAAAAAGTAACATGGAATAAAATAATTGTTAACACTTCATGTATGGCTGGAAAGGTTACTCAAACAACCTTTAGTTAATGTGTTTATTACTTGATATAGCATGTTTATAAAATGTGACTGTTGGATAATCTTTTAAATATGTTCCTAAGACTGGTGTTTATTATTATAAAAGGAATTATTCTTGCTGGGCTGTTCTTGGAGAATATTATTGTAGTTATACATTATTTTTAATGGTAAAGCTTTTAAGTTAAAAAGACTGAGTAAATCTCACTAAATTTCATGTTATTTGTGGTAGGAGAGATTAAGGTTGAAGTAATTGCTTGTATCTTGTCATACTAAAAAGAAAATAATAAAAAAAAAATCTCAGTTATAAAATACACATATTCAATTAAAACTTAGATTCTTTTTTTGTTGTTTATTTTAATCAAAAAGTTCTTTAAAGAATGGTTAATGTTAGCACTGGGTAGAGTAGTTCCTCATACAGTAAGTAAGCTTTATAAATGTAAGAAACATTTAAAAGTAGTTGTATATAAATCTGGTGGTTGTGTAAAACAAAGTAAATCTGTTTGGGCGTAACTGTGTTTATATACTATTGGGCACAGAAAAAAAAATGTAATCAACTTTTCAGAAGTTCTGGATTGTTTTCAAAGTAAAATAATTGCCTCAAGATTAAATGTTGAGGCTCCATAAAAGCCTACTCTCTCTTCCATCTTAGACTGAGTCCTGGCTTTTGGGTCGACCTGTTTTTTTCCATATGTTAATTCAAATAGGTTTTTGTCTGAGTCTGAAATGTTTTCTAACATTTTAGTTTCTGATCTAAGTCTGTGTTTATGTCATTTGTTTATTTAGTGGAGAATATTGTGAGTAGTTAGAACTTTTATTTAAAAATTTTTCCCATGGTCAGGTTTGGAAATGACAGATATATGTTTTGATTATAGTACATCTGGAGGGATAGATAAGAACTTGAAAATGAATATCCATATCATTGGTTCATTTTTTTATAATGCCAGAAGTAAAGTTTAATGAAATAATTAGAAAATATAACTAATTTATCCATTTACTTTGGTTAGTTTCTGTGGATTTTTCAAACCTTAGAGTCATCTGAGAGAAGCCTCAATTGAGAAATTGCCTAACTCACTCTGGCCTGTGAGAATGTCCTGCTGGGTGGTCTTTATTATTAATTGATGTGGAAGGTTCCAATTCTATAGATCACTGCCATCCCTAGGCTGGTAGGTGGCCCCAGACTATATAAGAAAGCTAGTTGGGGGCTGGAGAGATGGCTCAGAGGTTAAGAGCACTGACTGTTCTTCCAGAGGACCTGAGTTCAATTCCCAGCAAAACCACATGGTGGCTCACAACCATCTATGATGAGGTCTGGTGCCCTCTTCTGTAAAACTGTATGCATAATAAATAAATAAATCTTTTAAAAAAAATGTAAAAAAAAAAAAAAAAAAAAAAAAAGAAAGAAAGCTAGCTGAGCATCACACACACAGTGAGCAAGCCAGAAAGCAGAGTTCTATCATGGTTTCTGCTTCAGTTCCTACCCTGACTTTACTGGATAAACTGTGACCTGGAAGTATTAGCTGAAACAAACCTTTTCTTGCCTGTAGTTGCTTTTGATCCAGGTGTTTTATGTGTTACCACAGCAATATAATGAAAGTAGAATGCCTTTGGATTGGGGTATGTGCTAAAAGTTGGGAATTTAGTGGTAATCTAATTTCATCAAGTATAGCCATCCATACCACCACAACACAGCTTTAAGTCTTTTATGATGTTTGTGTTTTTTTTTTTTTTTTTTTTTTTTTTTACTATGTTCAAAACAGAATCGAAGCACTTTGATCTGCTAGACAAGTGCTTTACTGCTGAGCTTCTGGATACCACCTCCACCCTTTAAAAGTAGATAAAATGACTGGGGTATAGTTTTGTTAGCTTCAAAACCTGTTTGATTAGTGGGTCATTCAGTGTTTCTAGTTACTATGTACTAGTTAGTACCCCTGACTATACACAAAATTAGGATTTTCTATAGAAACATAACTGATTGCTAAATTGTTGATTTTGGTAAAGGACTTCCTTATATTTAGACAGTACTGGTTCCAAATCAGCTTTACATTAGTGCATGTTTGGTTTAGTAGAAGTCTGTTTCACCTAATATGCAAATGTAATACCAAGCAGTGGGCTAGGCTGATGCCACTTCATATTTTGAGTTGAGTTTACTTTGTCCAATTCTCACCTGTTCATGTACAGACAACAACTATTGTTTATCCTTTTTAAACCTGGTATTTCTCTCTATATTCAGTTTTCTAAGGTTTTAAAAAGGTAGAAAATTGAAGTTACCTTCTGATTTGTCTTTCCCATTGATTTTCTTTCTTTCCTTATTTATTTATTTATTTATTTATTTATTTATTTATTTATTTATTTTTTTAATCTTCACATAAGATGCCTGGGACACATTGGCTAGGTGCTTACTTAGGAAGTATTTCAACACCTTTAACTTAGTTTGGATGGTTGAGGTACTTTGTTTTAAACTAATTTTCTAATGTTAGATCTGTACGTTTTTTATTATGTTATGGTGTGTTTTTCATGAAATCAAGAATGTCTGTGTGGAAATTTATTTTCTTGTATTCTTTAATTGGTGTATTTACATCAAATTAAAGCACAAGTTTGAGTTCAAGGGGACATACAGATGTATGAGACAGATAGTTTTGGTGGTTTTGGAGATTATAGTTTTCCTATAGAGTTAGTTATTAGTTATTAGATTATATATTTCCTATAGAGCTGTGATGTATTTTCAGTAGTCCTTAGTAATGTCCTAAAGTCTAGCATGTAATGCATTTTATAAGAGCTCCATGCCTTGCCTTTGGTTCTAGTTGAAACTAGAGTCAATACACTTGCATGTGACCAGGGAAGGGTGTGTGTGTGTGTGTGTGTGTGTGTGTGTGTGTGTGTGTGTGTGTGTGTGTGTGTATGGGTGTGTGTGTGTGTGTTTAACTGCTTGACTTTAGAAACAGCCCTAAGTTGCATTAAACAACATTTCTTAGCATATTTTAAAATTGTGAGCATTTATAATCATATCTCCTTATATATTTTAGTGAATTTTGAGAAATAGTTGGGACACTGTCTCTGGGCCTTAAATGGCAAGCTCTCATTTCATTGTATGGGAAAATGCCATGTCTTAAAACTATTTTTAAGGATTGCTAGTCAGCAACAGAGTATGAGTTGGCAACCATCTTCTGTTAGAGAGAAAACAGAAACTATTGTAAAACATTTACAAATGACTTTTGGTCTAATGAATCTTTTTCAGTAATTCAAGTTTAGCTTAATAGAAATTGATTTTAGTATGTTTTAAAAAAGACCCAATAAGTTTAATGAAGCTCATCTTGAACTTGAAGCCATAATTTAGCAACATGTTTTTAACTAGGCTGCTGTATCATTGTTCAACTGATAAATCAAGGATTGAAGTTTTAAAACTTGTTTCACAGGATCCATGAGCAATTTGAATACTCTATGGTGGTATTTTTAATTTAATAAATGTCTTGATTAGAAAGAGGATGGATCTGGAAGAGATTTAAAGTTTGAAGCCAGGTCTCTCCCTAGAAAGATTATTATTATATTTTCTTATTTCTTTCTTTATTTAACTATAAAATGGACTTGACCTAGATTCGTACTTGGTATAGATATGTTGAGAATGGTTAAATCATACTGTTTCATATGTTTATATTTCAAGCATGTGGTCAAGGCAAAATAATATGCTTTAATAGAACGAAAAGATTTTTGACTCACAAGAGTGATTAAGTGTTAGAATAAACTACAAGCAAAATTGTGTAATCTTCATTCCTCAAAAAACATTTTAAAATTGAATCACCAGTTGTTAAAGAGCTATTAACTCTTTTTAAGTAAGCATGCCTGCTGTTCCACATGAATATTGATAAGATGTGCATGTAAGTCCCACCTTTGTCACATAACCAGAGACATGACTTTGAGCAAGTAATTTACCATTTCTGAACACTATTTTTCTCAGAGTTGTAGGAAATCAATTTGGTATTTGTTAAGGAGGATATAGTAGTAATACAATTAATATTACCCCTTTTTTCTAAGTCTTCCTCAAAAAGTAATAAAATACTACAGCTGTGGCTTTTTTTTTTTTTTAACACTTTCATTGAGAGAAAGAAGTAATGTGGAATAGGCTACTTATTTTAAAGCTTGAGAGCCTATAGTTAAGTATTTCTGTTCCACATGGCTAGTCCCTCAGCCAGGTAGTCCCAAATAATCACAAAAAGGTGTGTTTGGCTTATGGCTCAGGCATATTATTTGCTGTTACTCTTAAACTAACCCATGATCCTTATCCATGTTTAGTCATGTGGTTTGGTGTTTTTTTCTCAGTGCAGCATTCTCATCTCCCTCTGTGTCTTGCTCAACTTTCCCACTCTGTTCTTCTGCTTCCCAGAATTTTCCTAGTGTGCTTTCCCCACCTCTACTTTCTGTCCAGCTTCTGGTCAATCAGCATTTTATTAAACAAATACAAGTGAAAAATACTTAGCAGCATTATCCCACAAGAGCCTTCTCCTTTTATCTTTGCAAGTTGTTACTGTTTTTTGAATGTTAGTCAGAGTTGCAGTGATCATTATTTTAAACACCTTTGAATTAGGTAATACCTTTAAGATGTGCTCTGCCTGATGTGATTGTGTGATGGTGTGTACACTAACATAAAGTTACATAAAGTGGTCATACAAATGGTGATCACTGTTGAAATTGCTTGTATTTTTAGGTTTCTCTCTTAGCAACAGCCAAGCTTAACCTCTAGCATGTGAGATAAACTCAGTCTTACTGCAAAATAGGAAAGCTCCAGCTGTTTTTACAATCTAATCAGCAAGGTTTGTCTTAATTCTTATTAAACATTTTCATTGCTTTAATTATAAATATTTGCTATAACTAATCTCTCATTTCCTCTCTTGTTTTAGTACAGCTAGTTTAAATTTAGAGTCAACTCTTACCTATGGAATTTATAAGAAAACAATATTTTGAAAGTATTCTGTTACTTTCAAACACAATTTAACAATATTTTGAAAGTATTCTGTTACTTTCAAGCACAATTTAAAAAGGATTTACTGCTGGGTGTGTACATTTTTCCATGGCATCATTGAACTCACAATATAACCCAGGACTTGGTTAATAATAGCTGGATTTTTATTTTTCCTGTTTGGGGTATATTAATTAGTCTTCAACAACAACAACAAAAAATTGTAGCAATCTGTGGAGTGATTATCCACTTGAAACCAAGGTAGAATTTATGGAAATACATGTCAGAGAGTTAGCAGCCATAGGCACCCAATGAAGAAAATATGCTGCAAACCTTTTTATTTAGAAAATTATACACTACAGTGTAATTTATGTTGGAAATCACTGAATTTAATTGCCTTTACAATCTATAGGTGGAAAAATATAATAGCTATAGAGTCTGGAGTTTGGAAGATTTTTTTAGGCAGGATGTATAGGTGAGTTTCTGCCTATAGATGGTACATGATTCAGCCAAGGTAATAGGAGCTAGAGGAGGTAAGAAGGAAAAGAGCCCTTTAGATTGATAAGGATCTTTGTAGAACAGTCTTAATTCGGGGTAGTAATAATAAAGACAGATGGGACGGCTACTGAGTATATAAAAAGGAAGAAGCTACAAGATTTTGATTTTTTTTTTTAAAAAAAGCATGACTAGGAAATAAAATAGCAAAAGACAGGTAGTATTTAACTTTTCACTGCTAATAGAAATAAATGAAGCAGTTAAATATTTTAGCAAAAATGTATTGAATTAATTTAGCAGCTTATTTGTTTACAATTAAATCAGCATATTTGTTTACACTTTCTCTTATTTTTGATACAAGATTTGCTTGATGAAATGTTAAAAAATCAGTTTTAAGATGAATGTCCTAGAGAGCAGGCTATGCACCTTTCTTGGGCAGCACAACAGAGCCAACTGTTGGTGGAGGTGTGGATGAGCCAGCTCCTAAGTAGTGAGCAAGGGAGAGCTGTCCCTGTCAGGTCTGGCATAGGTGGAAGAGAGTTTGCCACCGCCCCCTGCCCCCATCAAACTGCCCATCTCAGGTTGGAGAGTTGGCCCTGCTGCAGTACTTAGGAAAGCAGCCCTTAAGCCTCATCTATGGTGCAGCACGTAGAACTGGTCCTGAAGGTGTAGGTGTGGGAATCAGCCCTGAGGACATGAAAGTGGGAGAAATGGCCCCATCCCTTGCTCATCACTGCAAAGGGTGAACTATTCCTGGGCAATGCTGGCGAGCTCACCCTTGATAGTAAAGACAGGAGAGCTAGGGAGCTGACCAACCCTGCAACTATCCAAGCCTAGAATCAGGGTTATGTGTTGGCCCACCCTAGTATCCACCCCATCTGTGATCTCCTGAAGCACTTACCGGGTGGATAGGGTAGGGATCCTGCAGACCCAGGGCTGCAAGATCTCCAAGAGACAGGGCAGCAACCGATTGTCCAGGAAGAATCCCAGTGAGGGTCCAGCATTGATGGTATAGCAGAGATCAGGAGCCTGGAACCAGACTAAGTGATTCTTTGGGATAAACATCTGTATTGAAAAAAATGTATGGTGAAGGGGTTTACTGCATGATGCACTGTGTCACACTGCAGCTTCCATAACAAGATTCTCCTTTCTTTTTTTTTTTCTGCTTTTAAATTTCATTTTGTTTTATTTTTTGGACGGGGGAGATGGGTGAGATGTGGACACATGATGTGAAGACACAAGAATAAATAAAAAGAAAGTTTAAAAAAAAGATGAGAAAGTGTCTGTAATCCCTCATATTATTTTATGGATACTGTTATTCTACCCTGAAATTTTATCAGTGACTTTCACTTATTAAAGACTGAATTCTATAGACTAGCATATAACATTCATGATTGGCCCAATTCCCTTTGGTCTTGTTTCTCATGAGTTTTTTGCATTTCACCATAATCCATGAATATTAGGAGAGTTGAACATATTTTACCAATTCATTTGCTGTTACTTCAGAATGAATTTCTTTTTCTTACTAGTTTATTCTGCCTAACCCTTATCTATGCTAATTCTCTTCACTGGGCTGCCACCCCTGCCCCGTTGAATTGATCCACGTAAGGTGATTGTGATTGAGGTTTGTCTTCTACTTCCCTTGTAAGTCCTTTAAGATGAGATACCAAGTTACCTGCATATTGCCAGAGGGAATATAATGCCTGGTACCTAGTAATTAACAAGAAATTCATATTTAATAAAGTGACTGAGAGCTGGCCCTCAGAAGTTTTATATATATATATATTCTTAAATAGTAACTTTGGATGATGAGGGGTCTGCAATGTGGTATATCAAAATTAAGTTTATTGAAACTTAAAAGTAAAATCTATAGCATTCGCTGAAATTTGGAAGTTAAAATTATACTTATTATAGCTTATTTAGTATGCAGTACTATTTTTGAATATTTTATATGGAAGCCACAATATGCCTATTATGCAGATTATTACCTAGTATATAAATATGAAATTTTATGGCATTTAAAAATACTAGATTGTTACTAAAAGTACTTAGCTCTTTTATTAATGTATTAATTATATGTTAAGTCAATCACTTAAATGTTTGTATGTACTCTTAGTTTTTTATTCTCAAGAATAACCTAGAATACATTGGTGATTTGACTTATGCAATTTTTGTCTAATGACATTATCTTTTCTATTTCAAAAATTAGAGCTGGACGGGCCATTATGGAAGAGGAGGTACAGCAGCACTCACACTGTGTGAATTGTGTCAGTAGACGGTGTATGGCCAGAGCAGAGCCTGGGATTTCCTGTGACTTGATTGGTTGTCCACTGGTTTGTGGAGCAGTTTTCCATTCTTGTAAAGCTGATGAGCATCGACTCTTGTGTCCCTTTGAACGTGTACCTTGCTTAAATAGTAACTTTGGATGTCCATTTACCATGGCACGAAGTAAGGTTGCTGAACATCTAGAAATGTGTCCTGCAAGTGTGGTGTGCTGTACTATGGAATGGAACCGATGGCCAGTTAGTTATGCAGATCGGAAATCATATGAAAATCTGAGCAGAGATGTTGATGAAGTGGCACAATTAGACATGGCCTTGGCTCTACAAGATCAAAGAATGCTTTTGGAGTCTCTCAAAGTTGCCACCATGATGTCAAAAGCAACTGATAAAGTATCTGAACCTAGAGAACAAATTTCAGTGAAGTCAAGTGTTCAGGAAATACCATGTACTAATGGGTTGGTATCTGTTGATGAAGAATCATATGGTGCACTTTATCAAGCTACTGTAGAAACAACCAGAAGTTTGGCTGCTGCTTTAGATATTCTGAATTCAGCCACAAGAGACATTAGCATGTTAAATACAAGTCTTCATACTACCACAAATGAAATGGATGAGAATAACAGAGAAAGCTTCCAGGAAGGGAACTTAAAAGACCAGGACCACCTTCATGAGGATGAGGTAGGGGCAGTAGGTGGAGTTGACCATAATGGCACAAATCAGAATGCTCAGTCTGAACAAAATGGTTCAAGTGATTTACTATGCGATTTCAATACAAGTTCTTTTGGTACTTCTGCTCTTTGTAATGGCTTTCCTTTGGAAAACACGCGTCCACAGGTCAAAGACCAGGATCAGAATTTTCCTGGTGATTCCATAGAATCACATAGTAATATAGAAAATGGAGAATGTATAGCAGCAGATGGTACTTCAGAACCTTCCAGTTCATGTTTAGTAGCAGCACAACAAAGAGAAATAATTCCTTTCAATGCTTTGCCAGATAGCACATTTCAACATATCCTCATGCCAGATGAAGATGATGATGAGGACATGTATTGGAAAAAGGTAGACTTGGGGGACTTGAAGGAAGTTGATGACTCACTTCACAGTCATGCTCCTTCATTCAAATTTCTTTCTAATTCATGGTATATATCAAAGGAAGACAAAGCAGTCGATACATCAGATTTAGAAGCCGCAGAAGATCCCATGGACCTTCAAGGAATAGATCTGATTACAGCAGCATTACTGTTTTGTCTGGGTGATTCTCCAGGTGGGAGGGGTATATCTGATAGCCGCATGGTTGATGTTTATCACATTGACTTTGGGACACAGACCTTTTCACTTCCATCTGCAATTTTAGCTACAAATACAATGGTTGGAGAAATAGCTTCAGCTTCAGCGTGTGATCATGCCAATCCACAGCTTTCAAATCCAAGCCCTTTTCAGACACTTGGGCTAGATTTAGTTTTGGAATGTGTTGCTAGGTACCAGCCTAAGCAGCGTTCAATGTTTACCTTTGTATGTGGACAGTTATTTAGAAGAAAAGAATTTTCCTCTCATTTTAAGAACGTACATGGTGACATTCATGCTGGACTCAATGGATGGATGGAACAGAGGTGTCCTTTGGCTTATTATGGTTGTACCTATTCTCAGCGTAGATTTTGTCCATCAACACAAGGAGCAAAGATTATACATGACCGCCATTTAAGGTCATTTGGAGTTCAGCCATGTGTATCTACAGTATTAGAAGAGCCTTCTAGAAACTGTGTGTTGGGATTACGTAGTGACCATCTAAGTAGTCTCCCATTTGAGGTACTACAACATATTGCAGACTTTCTTGATGGCTTCAGTTTATGCCAGCTTGCTTGTGTATCCAGGCTAATGAGAGATGTGTGTGGCAGTCTACTTCAGTCTCGTGGAATGGTAATATTGCAGTGGGGGAAAAAGAAGTATCCAGAAGGAAATTCATCATGGCAGATAAAGGAAAAGGTTAGTTTAATTTTAACTTATCAACCCCTTCTAACATAAAGTAGGCCCGTATTGATGCTATGATATATCTAATAACTTTTATAAAAAGTGACCATATCCAATAAGGTACTACGTCACTATGGTGACACATTTTAAAAGAAATAATAAAGGACTAAAGTCATTAGAATTCTTAGTCACAATCACTAGTTTATTTGATTTCTTGTATCTAAATTCTGTTCTAATATTTTTGTGTCTTTAGACAACTAATTTTTCTTAAATTCTTCACTAACAACTTTGTGCCTGCCCATATTACTACCTGACATCTTCTAATTTTTTCCTGAATATTGTTACCATGAGATTGCTGAGGAACCTCAGAGAAGATTTCCTTTGGCCTTCAATTGTCTCCAATCTTAATAGTGTCTTTTTCAGGATAAGAAACACACACACACACATACACACACACACACACACACACACACACACACACACACACATTTAACTGTTACTACAATCATCCTAGTAACTGGCCAACAAACTGCTTGGGCTAAACCTTAATGGATGAGTGAGACTGAAGTGAGATGAATAGTTTGGCAGTATGTTACAATGTTTGGAGACTGAATTTACTGCAAAAGTATATGTGGGGGGGGATATTATTTAGAAAATAAATAGGAAATTTAGGCAGACTTAAATTTTATTTATACTCTGCTTTTGCCTAGGTTCTTCTATTAAAAGCACTATCCAAGATAGTCATAGGTATCTGTGATCAGATGCATAATTATACCAAGACTTTTTTTTGGGCCACTAACCAGCTCCCAAGTAATGACACAGAGACTTCTTATTAGTTCTGAATGCTTGGCCTAGCTTAGGCTTGTTTCTGGCTAGCTCTTTTAACTTAAATTAGCCTGTTTCTCTTTATCTACCTTTTGCCTCAGAGCTTTTTACCTTTTCTTCCCTTCTCTATATGTAAGATTCACTGCTTCTCTCTCATGATTGTCTGCCTGGTGACTGACTGACTGCATGGCTGACTGACCCTCGGCATGTCCCTCTCTTTCTCTCTCCTCCTCCTCTCCCTCCTTCCTCTCTGGTGAGCCTAGATTTCTCCTCCTACTTTCTCTGCCTGTCACTCCTGCCCATCCCTCTCCTGCCTAGCTTTTAGCTGCTCAGTTTTTTATTAGAGCAATTAGATGCCCTAGGCAGGCAAGAGAAACAAATGCAACACATTCTTACATTGTTAAACAGATGCAGCATAAACAAATGTACTATACCTTTACACAGTTAAAGTAATATTCTGCAGCATCTTTGCCTAGTTAAAATAGTATTCCACAATATATAATATGAATTTTTGCATAACAACTTGGATAAACAATATTTGGCTGCACAATCTTCAGATTTATGCAATTTCATTCTTGGCCCTTGGGTTTTCTAATTTTTTTTTTTTTAAAAAAACTTTATTATTTATTTACTTATTTACCTTGGTGTTTGCTTGGAACTGGAACTACAGACAGTTGTTAGCTGCCATGTGGGTGCTGGGAATCGAACCCGGGTCCTCTGGAAGAGCAGAAGGTGCTCTTAACCACTGAGCCATCTCTCCAGCCCTGGCCCTTGGGTTTTCTCTTTACTTATTGTTCTAGTCTGTGTCAGTGTCTCTGTTTTCTTGAGATATTGACCAAAGAATGAACATGTGAATTATTTTGAGATATTTTTTTTTCTCTTGAAAAAGGAATTCTGGTAACATAGTTTCTTCAGCTACCTTTAAGTGCATGTTTTTATTTTCTAAATGATTGGGGGCATCATGATTTTTGAACTAAGATACGTAATTGTTTTTGTACTTAGTCATTAGTATTTATATATGGAACAAAATATTTTTTGGTAGTGTAAATTTCTATAGAGACCTAGCCTTGAAGATTAAGTTGTTATTATTTATATGGATTCTATTTCAGTATGCTCCTTTTTTGTCTTTTGAACCTAAACCACAGTATGCAAGCATCTACTAAACATGTCTGTCTGATTGTTCTACAGCTACTCCAGACTCAACATGTCCAGCTTACTCTCCCCTTTTTATCCACTTAATCTTAGAAAGTAGAATCTTTGTTAGGAATTAGGGTTGACTCTTTTCTATCCTCTTTATTCCCAAATTCTAGTTGATTGGTCCTTTGTCATGCCTCTCAGGTTTGCCTCACCATTTTACCTTTGATTTTTTTCTAGATTACTACCACAGCTTTGGGTTCTTCTCCAATATGTTCTCTACAGAAGTTAGAATTACATATTTTTAAGTGTATTTGTTATAGTTGATGCAGTGCTTAAAACTCATTTACCATTTATTGCCTCAAGGATAGAGGACATCCCCTTAATGAAGCATTTAAGGTGTCTCATAATCTTTACCTCTTCAGTTCCCTCCTGTCACTTCATACTCTAGTCAGATTAACTTAAAATTCTGATGCTTTATTTCTTGCCTTACAGCTTTTGAATATGTCTTTCTGGTATTCACACTTAAACACCTGCAGTGTACTTTTTATGTTACTTCATTAGCCTATTACTGCCTCCACTTTACAAAAGAAACAGTTCCTTGTTAAATATTTATTTATTTATTTCGGTACTATGGGTTGAACCTAGGGGTTTCTATGTGCTATGCAAATATTTGTACTTTTTGTACTGATTTCTAGCCCTCTTTCTTTTTACTGTAATGGAGGGTTTCACTAAATTGCCCAGGCTGGGCTAGAGTGTAATCTGTAGTCCAGGCAGGACTTGAATTTGCTATCCTCCTGCCTCATCCTCTGGATAGCTGGGATAACAGGTCTGTGCTACCAGGCCTGGCAGCAATGATGATTGATTGCTCTTGTTGTCACAGAATTTTAAGACATCTGGCTACTTTGGAAGCCAGTACCCTCTTGAGAAGTTGCTATGAATGCTGCCCTCATCCCAGTACTGCTACTTAGAGGGCTGTTGACCATGTGGAGCCAGCCTTCTTGCTATCTTTGTGGCTTCCATGTCATAGAGATTAAACCAACTGCAGATCAAAATATATTTAGGAAAAAACTGCACTGAGCATGCACCATAGACATTCCTGTTCATTATTCCTTAAACAGTGTAACACTTACTTTGTTTGGTATCAAAGTAACCTAGAGATGATTTTAAAAGTCATCCACTTTGGGAGGAAGTGGATACACCACTTTTGACAAGCATGAATAACAGTGGATTTATTACATTTTCATTTTGTAGCTATTTGGAACTTGATATTTTATGTTTTTATAGCAATAAAAAAAGAAGTACATTAGCAGGAGCAGAGCAAAAAGGACATTCTGATTTTCTGTTTATTGGATTATTTAAATCTAAAGTAGAATTTTCTTCTAGGTCTGGCGATTCAGTACTGCGTTTTGTTCTGTTAATGAATGGAAATTTGCTGACATCCTAAGCATGGCTGACCACCTGAAGAATTGCAGTTACAATGTTGTAGAGAAACGAGAGGAAGCAATCCCATTGCCATGTATGTGTGTGACTCGAGAACTTACTAAGGAAGGACGTTCGCTGCGCTCAGTTTTAAAACCCGTACTTTAAAAACTTTATTTGCACATACATGCAAGCACCTGGTATGAGTTCTTTGTAATATGTGACACTTTATTAATGTATTAAAGACCACAACTAGCTAAATTTATTGTCACTATGTACATACTGTTTTGCAGTGACATATATTTTTATAATGTACTGTTGGGAAAAAAGTTGCCTTAATATTTGAAATGTGTGAGATTGTTGGAACATTGCTAGACAGGGTAATCTAATCTTTATCTGCATAACTTTTGAAATTAGTAATTTAATGGTGTGCATATTTAAGTTCTGGAAATTTTTTCTTTTCAAACTAAAAAGAACTTGACCAAAAATTTAATTCTTTGTTTTTTGTGGGTTGAAGCCCATATTATCAAAAAGCAAAACTTTGATTCAAATTTTTCCTGCATAGATGTTTTTACAGAACACATTTGTTTCAGCACTGCCATAAAACTGTTATCAAGTTTTTCTGATATGTTTATAATTATTGATAATATGTGATCTACTATGTAAAGGCACAGTAATGACTGTACTTTTAAAACAACTCACAAGAAATGTTTTCCTCCTCCTATTTTACTACCCTGATGCTGACAATGATCGTATGCAGTTCTTTTTCATTAAATTCCCTTGACACAATGTACTATATGACAGATTAAAGTAAAAGCAGAGCAAGCCTATAAGTTTAACTTGAAATTTTTCATGGTGTTTCATATTTTTCTAGGTATTTAATGTTTGAAAAATATACCTCACTATAAGTTTGAATTTGGCATATTGTTTGAATAAACTTCAAATATTCAGAATACAAAGGGTTTGGCTTTTTGAGGGGCTTTTAAGGTGTTTGTATAATGAACTATGTGTGTATAAAAATACAGGGGCATTGTTCTAAGACATTTAAAAATGTGAAATGTCAATGTCTTTGTAAGTTAATATTAAACAGAAACCTGTCTTGGTTGATAATCTTTCTGAAACATTTCCACAGTTATACTTCACATGTTTTTCTGTCAGAGTGTAAGCATGTGTAAAGATCAAGTGTGGTAATTAAATAGCCAAGAACCTACAGTTTTCAAATTGATTTATACCATATTCATCTACTTATTTTAAAGAAATGAACATACAGTGTCAATATTTAGATGTCATTTTCAGAGGCAGAGATGTAAGTGATTTGTCAGATAAATTATGGCATCGTTAAGCTGAAGTGGTTAGTGCTATTGAAAATCAACTGTGTCTTCTCTATGTTGTTTTGAGAGTGCTTTGTGGTTACTGGTTCCTTGAGATTTATTGGTAGCCTCAAGTCTTTATTGAAAGTGTAGGTAAAGACTAATCACTTGTTTTGTCCTTTAATTAGGTGCTTAAGCTTTTCAGCTGTGAGACTGAATTGCATTAAAACAATTATAATAAAAAACAAAAACCTTTTGTTTCTGCCGAGAGGTAGAAATGGGAATCAAATATAACTTTGTTTTTAAATTTTTTTTTCTGAAGAATGTGTTTATAGGTAGGTAACACAAAAATTTAAACTTCTGTTTTATGTTTGTGCTTTTAAAAAATTTATAGTTTGTAGATTGCAATCTAGTCTCATACTGAGATAATTAAATTTTTTTCACTGAAGGAAATGGATATTTTAATAACAGTATGTGTACATAAAAACTATTTCTTATCTATTTTTATTTTCTTGAAATAAATATTTTTTACAATTTATTCTGAACAAAAAATGATAGACTTGACATAAGTCTCATGTGAGTTAAGCATAATTCAGCTGTTTTTCTTAACCTGTTATTGGTGCAGTCAGTTTTAGAGACCTAGAAATAAATATTTACTAAAACTTGAGTCTTGCAACTATAGACTCATGTATGGAATTTTACATGAAATTTTGCATAGAAAAATTTTACTCATTCTTCATGGTAGTTAATATTTAATTACTGTTGATATCACTGTATTTTAGTCATCAGTCCTTCATGTGGAAGCAACTTCCAGAGACACAGGAACTGAAAACTCAAACATTTGTTTCATGAAAAAATTTTAGTACTAATAAATATAATTCTAAAATATGCAATGGCCATATTTTACAAAAATTGACATGAACAATGTGGTAAGTAAAGTAGCAATGTTATGTTCTTAAGTAAGAATATACTACAAATTTAAGTTAAAGCAGAAGTTGAACCTTTGGGCTGTTTATTAATGTCATAGGAAGTATTTCTTTCTTGAGTCCTTGATGAACTTGTTGCATGAGTATTCTAATGTCTATGAGCTAACCCACAGCTCCCCCAAGTTTTCCTGTAATCATAGGCATTTTTTTCTAAATATAGTGAAGATGCAGCCTTTGAAAGAAAGTTAAAATTTATCAGATTAGTTAGATTTATTAAATTAAGAGAAGACTCTCAAAAATGAGAGCTCCAAGAACTTTAAAAATGTATAAAATTTGTTGTCTTTATCAATGCATTATTGTGTGTTTAACTTAAAATGAGTAAGTTAACTAAACAATTTAGTATTTCATCAAAGTGAAAACAAGAATTATATAAAAAACCTAAAACTCAAATTAAAAACTAGCATGACTAACTCTGAGCCAGTAGTTGACTAGACTTAGCAATACATGACATGGACATTGATGTTAGAGTGTTAGATGCTAGCGGTAGAGTTTTAAGTTCCAAACTGTCTACAAAGCTTTTGCACCAGTAGAACACGGAACATGGCCAGTAGAGTGTATGGTCATATGTTATACGTCATTGTCCCCAAATGCTTCTCACTGGCCACAGCTGTGCTCTCCTTAGACTTTTCCAGATGTGCTCACATATTTTGTTTCTATTTTGTTTGACTATTCCTGAATTGTTCTTTAGAGTTCTGACTGCAGATTTGAAGTTGGAGGTTCCTGCTGACGTATGACAGAAGGATAATTTTCTCTTATATTCTGGAAAGATTCTTGAGCTGCTCTTCTTGTCATTCCTATTCAAAAGTTGTTGGTCAGCCCCAAGTTGCAGTCACCAAATTTTCTTGTAGAAAAAAAGATCTGTTGGATCCCATGTACCTGCAGAAATGATAGTACAAGGGCTCTCAGGGGCATGCCTTCTGCTGGGTGATTTTAGTGAAGAAGCATTGTGCTTCATTCTGTGAGAGATGATATTGACCTTCTTCAAGTATCTCAGTTTATTGGATGAGTTTTTAATTCCCAGTTTTCCTAGGTACTATGCCTTATGTTTTTTCAGTTTTACTTCCTCAATACTTAATCCATTTCAGAGATTTTTATATCCCAGATTTTGAACCATGAGTTCTGTCTGATGACTAAAGCAGTATGATTTTTTTTTTAATTATTAAAAGTTGGATCTGTTGCTTTGCTTGTTTCTCCATTAATTAGATTTTCTTTCATTTTCATTGTTTTTAAAGACAATTTCAAGTTGTTTTACTTCTTTATTTTATTGCTGTTTTCTTTAATATAACTTCCTTTTTTTTCATTTAAAAAGTGAGCATTTCTTCTTTGTTGAACTCCTTTCAAGACTAAATTAAGGAGTGGTAATTTCTGCTCATGTTTCCATGTTCATGTACTATTTCTTGTAGCTCTTTCTGCATTTCACTAACCTTTTCATGTTTTTATTTTTCTCTATAAGTAATTTACACTGACTTGTTAGGTTCTCCTTACATGAGTGGACTACATCTGGATTTCCATCAGTCTTCCAGAATTATAGTTCATTTGAAATTTTTAAATTAACATCAAAATACTCTCATAATTATGTAATTCGTAATTCTCAGAATCTGATCCAGCTACTCAGGTGTAGGCCTGAGGTCATCAACATCATTTACATGTTTTATAACCATATTCTTTTCATGAACTGTTTTTTTTTTTCTCCCTGATCTTCATATTTTTCCTCTCAAGAGCATATTGGTAAACCCCAGTCTTTTCCCACTTTGCTGGCTGAGCTTGGGGATGTGGAGCTAGCCTGAGTTGTGTGTGGCGGTGCTCACCAGGCTTTCTTGAACACACCTTTGCTGTCCTCTTTTTTATTATGCAACCATATTATTTTGTGAAAATATTTTCTTTCTGTTACATTTATTTAAGTTCCTAGTGAATTTACATGTTCATTGTAAAGAGAAACTTTAGCCTGGATAAAATTTTAATACTTCTTTGACAAATTCCAGACAAAATTACATTGTTTCTGTAATGCTGACATTCCACATGTTCTAAGAGTTGCTGATTGCTGATGATCATTGCTGACTCAAATTTTTTTACTGGTGAAATCTAAGTTACACATTTTACTTGTGAATTTTAAGTTATAAAACTTAGGTAGATTTTTTTCACCATCCTCAAAGTGGTCCTGCCCATCCAGTGTTAGGGAAAAGCTAGAGTTCCTAGCATGATTATTTCTCAAAAATATGTAATGGGAACCTCTTCAGCATGAAGAAGAAATGCTTTTTATATTGGTCTAGTAGGTTGTCATTTGAGGGACCCATTTGCTTTTGCCCTTGGTAGTTACCAAGATAAAGGACAAGTCTAAGAATGGGGGCCAATATCTACATTCACTTTATTCTTAGCCTTCTTCACCAGAGATTACTGTGTATTCTGTCAGTTTTTGTCTTTCTGAGACCTCATAGGTCTCTTGAGGGTCCGAAGCAACAATCTATGTTCAGGTATCAAGGTGATCTTGATACACATTAAGAGGAAACTTAATTTTTTTTTCATTTTAAAAACTGTATCTTTTTCCCCCTTGAGCCCCTTCCTCTTATGTCCCTCTTGCTCTTTCACAAATTCATGACCTCTTTTAATTGCATGTGTGTGTGTGTGTGTGTGTGTGTGTGTGTTCCTAAATATAGAAATGCAGCCTGCTCAGCCAGGAATGCTACTTGTGTGTATATGATTTCAGGGCTGACCACTTGGTATTGGATAACCAATTGGGGCATTTTCCCTCTGGAAGACGTTCTCCACTCTCAGTATTTCTTAGTTGACTAGTTCTTTATCTGTGGTTGAGGCCTCATAAGCAATCTTAGAAGAAAGACTGGGGCTTGTCAACTGTCTCTTTCTGTTTTTGAGGTGAGTAGTTATGTACATATTTAAAATCTAAATGAGCCATAATTTATTAAAACTAATGTTTAAATATATATGTGTTAGTTTTCTAGTCTATGATAAAATATATTGATACTGTTTGTTACTTGAATTTTTGTTATAAAACAAAGCAGTATAAGTTTTTCTAGTATCTTACTGGTATTGACTTTCTATAAGGTAAACTACAGTGTAAATTTTAGTTCATTATCAGTAATCTTTAGCTGAGTAGTCTTGTTCTCTTTAGTGATTGCAAAATCTGGGAAATACCAGGATTTTTAAAATAATAAAGGTGTAAAAGTAGGTAAATACTGGATTAAATACTGTGGAGATATTTAATGGGAATCCCACCAACCCAATCAGTAAGAAATATTAAGTGTAGGTTTCTGGTTTATTGTGGTGTAGAATTTGTTTCTAGGTCTTTGCTATTATTTGCACACATCAGTGCTGCTGGAATGTTGAATGTTGAATTACCTGTCCTTTCACATTGAATGTGAGAACCTCAGTAATATTGAAAGTAATGGTGTTTTCAACAGAGCTATGCACATGGAAGATGTGGGAGTTCATTCATTCTATGTTGATAAGAGATTTTTATTTGTAGAGATTTGACTTTGTGAGTCAAATTTTGGTGTAAAACAGATTTTTGTGAGTGTGTGTGTTTTCTATATCCAACTAAAAGGCATTGAGTTTATATTTTAAATATTGTAAGGAAAAAATATTCAAACATTTTAAAGTTAGTTTTATGAGTGACATACTACATTGGAAGTGGATGTGATTGTGACCTGCAGAGTTGGTTATTAAGACATGAATGGAAGCCACAAAGCTTGGACAAAATGTTTTGCATAGAAAGGATTTTTTCGATACTATACTTGCCTAGTTATCGAATTGTTGCTGTAAATGGTCTTACCGTTTTGATAACTATGAAGCAGAGTTTTGATTATGCCTTTAAAACAAATGTACTAGCTCATCCCATTCTGTTAAAGTAATGTGCCAATAGATTTTGTTAGTATTAATCTAAACCTGGTTTCCAGAAAAAAGAAAATATTTCAGTAAAGCCTAAGTCTAGCTAAATCTTTTCCAAGTTACAAGAAAAAGAAGACTGTGTCTTTTAAAGACACCTTATGATAGTTTTCATCTTGCAGTTTTCGATTCATGAAGCATCCAGTCTAATAGACATGTGCCCTGACAAGGATCCCTCTTCCACTTAACAGATGCAGAAAGAGAAGGGAGGTTTAAATAAAAGGGAGTTACTGTTGCCTGAATATTCAGTTCTTGCTTTAGGGAAAGAATTTTGTGTAACAGCAAAAGGAAATACAAAAATGAAGTGTGGTATGTTACTTTAGAAATTCTTTTTAAAACTGAAACTTTTTACTAAATCTTTGTGGAATTTTGTTACCTGTGTGACTGAAAAAATATATTTACTACATAAATGTAAATGTATGTAACTTCTAATGTTCATAATTGATCATCATGACTTTTGTTACTGTAGAACATTTCAAAATGTTGTGGTTGGACTGATGTTCCATTGTGTTAGGAGTAGAGTGACTAGACCTTAATAAACTACAGAGAAGTAAATCTGGGTTACAAACATTTGTTAACACACTTCAGAGATACAGTAAAAATTCACTGATACAGATTTTTTAAAGTAATTTTTTTAGCCTTTTGACATGCCGGATTGAAGTTTCCATTTTTAAGGGAATTTCAGAGCAAATTGACAAGGGAAATAAATGATTTATTTTTCTTTAATAATAATACAGTTTTTAGCATCTCCAAAATCATTTTATTAACATATTGGCATGGGTATATTTAGGTAATGGATCTTCTATAGCTAGTTCTAGTGGCAATATTTCATGTGTTGAAAGTAATAGAATTACATTTCAGATGAATTCTTGATAGAAGAGTCATAAGTACATTTATCCTTTGTGGTTAAATCTAAAAGCCATTGGGTTTTCCCTTTTTAGCATAAATAATTTAAATTTTTCTCAGAAAAGATTATTAAAGAAGTAAACTGGTATTTAATATTTGTCAGTAAAACTGGTAAGAGTTAGATCATTTTCTTGTTTCTAGTCAAAAGGTGACATTGTTAGGTTGTTACATGATAGTTAAGAGCCAGTGATAAAAGAACATTTAAAAGACTGAAGTTGATCAAAGGAGCTGGGACTGGAGTAATGGCCCAGTTGGTAAAGCACCTGCCATACAAACACAGGGACATGAAATTAATTCCCAGAACACTTAAAAATGTCAGGTATCCTTGTAACCCTGGAGAATGTAGAGACAAGCAGACCCACTGCCAACCATCTTTGCCCAGTTGGTAAACTCCTCGCCAACAAGAGATGCTGCTTTAGAAGAGGTGACAGCATCCTGAAGATGACATATAGGGGAGGTGACCCCTGGCCTCCACCAGCACTTAAACAAAACCCTGCTTTTTTGCTGTCCCAGAATATTATTTTTTTCTGTTGCAATCTTTGTAAGTTATTGTTAATGATGCATATTTACTTTGTGGCTTAAATTTTCTAATGAGGTGATCAAAATGCCTAGATTAATTATACAGAGTTTTAAAAAAGCATGGCCTGCTAATCAAATTTAGTGAATTTCATCAACAGTTTTATTTAAATAACATATTCAGCTTTTTAAAAAGTCTATTTAGGTTCAACAGTAAACAAATTGTAGTTTTGAAATATTTTAATTACAGCATTAAGGGTTAGCCATATTATTTAACCAAAATAGACTATAGAAATCAAAATTAAGCCACCATATATGTTCAAAAGTAAAATTACTGAAAGAATAATTTTTAATTGAATTTCTTCTGCTAATTACTTAAACTAATTTCTCTTATTTATTTTACATAAGCAGAGAACAATAGTACTGATTTTTCACAATGTTCCAGTAACCCTGACATCAAATTGCTTTGAGTGGTTAAAATCTCAGTGAACATGAATTCTAAAGATTTTAATTTTGCACTTAAAATGTTAAAGCTGCATTGTTTACCTAAATGGATTTAATCCAGAAAAGTAACTTCTCACCATGCATGCTGTGTAGCTTCCAGTGTAACTTTTATTTTTCATATATCACATTTATCACTGTCTTTTAAGTTCAGAATTAAAATGGGTTTTAATTGAAAAAAAGTATGGTGCTAGACACAAAAGACCACAAGTAATTGCATTTATATGAACTATCTAGACTAGGTCAATCCAGAGAAACAAATCAGATTAGTGGTTACTAAGGGAAAGGGGGTTTCTATTTAATAAGAACAGGGTTTTCTTTTGGAGTAATGGAAGTCCTCTATATATGACAGTAATGGTGTTTGCACTGGGTTGGGGATGTGCTGATGAACACCGGTCACATACTCTAAGATGATAAATTTATGTTCTGTGTATTTTGCTACACCTTTTTTTAAAGGATGTGGTATTTGAGGTCATTATTAAATTCCCCCAAATAAATCTTCATAAGCTTGGAATTAAGTTAGAATAGCATTGATAATGTGACAAATATATTAGGTTAAAATTCTCAGGAATATCTGTGAGTCCCATTTTGATTTACTGTTGACAACAGTAGAAATAATGCTAATTCCTCACAATTTTTTTACATTGAAGACAACTGTGAGCTAGTAATTTTCTAGTTTTTTTTTTACTTTTTGCATTTTGTTATCCTTGTGACTTTTTAAAATGTTTCAAAATGCTTTGAAAAAATGTATTTTAATGTATTTTTAAAACTTTGTACTTTATGTTCCTTTTTTAAAGAACAAGTACAATTATGTATTAGGTAAGATTTAATAAATTGAACTCTGCAGTTTAAAAAAAAAATCCTTTTGTATTGTCTTGTGGAAAAGAAACTACTTGACTCTTGAGCTTTGAGCCTTTAGTGATCATTTAATATTTGGTAAGATTGAAGCTGTTGCTGTGTTTTTGCACACTGATTGAACACCCATCTCAGTTCCTGTGTAGGCTTGACTCAGTGGTTTTCCAGCTCTCAGATTCTACAGGTAGTTTATTAATTTTCTATCCTTTACCTTCGAATAATGATTCCAGACAGATGGATAAATTCCAGTAAAGCAAAGGATTAAGGTAAAGATTCACTTAAAATGTTCATCTACAGAATTCTCCAAATACTTCAAGAGGTGTATTTATGTATCATAAATGTGTATTTATGATCATATGTAATTCCCTTAAGGAATTCATTATTTCTCATGGTTCTGGGAGGAGTTGATTTCAAGTTACTTGAAGCTTATGATTGCACAGAGTGCTAAGATATCAACTTTATAAAATCACAGACTCAACAATTAAAAGTTACATTGCTTTGCAAATAGCTGTGCTTGTAACATTGGGAGTGTTCATGCCAATTAGAGTGTATGTTCTGTAAGTAGAATGACAATAAGTATAATTAAATGAGATTAACAGAATGAGGACACTGAACTAGATCATCAGGATAAAAAGACAAGAAGAGACTTGTACTACAATAGCTCTACTTACACAGTGCAACCATGCTCACAACCAGAGCACAGCAAATATAATTCATGCTTTGACAGTTTATTTTACTTTATTACTCAAGTGATTTCTTATTCATGGAACTTGTTACTGTTTAGGATTCAGTCATTTAACCCATATTTTATTGTCTTCCTATTCCATATTGAACTCCACCTTTCTGATTCATTGTACTTATTTCTCCCAAACTATCTTTTAATGCCACTGAACCCTTTATTTCCTTTGATAAAAATGTTCTTCTTAAACTCAACTTGTTCATTGGTGAAGATAGAATTCTGATCACACTGTTTTTAGACTTTCTCATCACCTTTTATTTTGGTTTGTTTTTTAAAATTATTTTCAGCATTAATCATATTGCAGTACCATTTCTCTTATCTATTTCTGTTTCTAGTGTCTATACCTAGGTTACTTATGTCCTAGGTAGATTTCCTGGGAGTGTCTGTGCCACAGGGACAGAACATGAGGAAATGTATTCTATATATCTCCTGTATGCATAGACGATGGGGAAGAGAGTAGGAGAAATTGTTTGCTTGGTTAAGGAGGTTGAGGAGTCTCACCTTGACCAACCTGCACACTGGAGGTCAGGAACGCCATGGCATGGCTCAGTCCAACCCAGACATCTTAGAGCCAAGGAATACCTTTGTTTTCATCATTTAGGGAAGGGGTAGTTGTAAGTGTTTAGGAAACTTTTTTTTTTATTGTGTTTTAGGAAACTATAAAGTTATTGATTCAAATCAGTGTTTAAGTTAGCCATCTAACTGAGTGTATATGTGACAAGGGATATATATGCTCCAGGTTTACAAGTATAATTAAGCAAACTTAGATGAAACTACCTGGAGCAGCATGAAAGTAGACAAGATACCTGCAATACAGTAGTAGCATTATTTGCTCAATATAGGAGGTTCCAAAGTCACAGGGGGTGTGAGAAAGATAAATAATATTGTAATAATTTATGTTCTACTCTGATTTTCACTTGAAGCCCATGGTGTGTTCCTCTCCTAAGGTTAGGAGCCCCAGAACTTAAAGGATGATGGACTGGCATCCTAGACTCCAAAATCCAGAGAATTGTTCTGATATCCATGGGTAAGAGAAAGGCATCCCAGCTCTGTAGAGAGGATTAGGCCTTAGTCACTTTGACATAGAGGTGTGGTCTTTAGACTTTAAGGACCCCTGTATGGGGCATAGCCACCCCATCTAAGACTGGTTGCATGTTGCCTCCCTGCCCTGTTTGTTCCCCATGTTCTTTGAGGAAGGATCACCGTCAACACCACATGAAGCAACTCAACTCTCCCAGAATTGCCCTAAGACTCAGTCTTGTTTCAGTGACTGTTTCATGTAAACTCCCTAATAAATATTAATCCTTTATGTAATCAGTTGCCAGTGAATAATTCTTACTATACAGCTCCTACAAGCTGACCTGCTGGATCTGAGACCCTGGCTGATGTGATGGTACAAGCCCATGTTGATTGTAGCTCCTTCCTGCTCATTCCACTGTTTCCAGTGCCAGTCTCTTCTGTCAGCACTGAGATAGTCTCACTAGACAGCCCAGCATTCTAATGAAATTAGTTTCAATTTGATTTCCTCTTTAACAGATGAGCTCTGGGCCTACTGAAGCACTGAGAATAATGATATTTTTCCAGCTAACTGGGAAACCCTTAGTGTAGTTAAACTTGACATTCAAATCAATTATTACAGCTTTGTTTCTTTTCAATATGATACCCACATGTGTGTCTTTAAACCACACTTAATATTTAACACAATAGCAAGGTTACAGTTCTGCCTGTAGTTCAACAGCTATATTGTATACACCTAAAAACCTTACTCTTCTGGAGAAGACAGAAAGTGCTTGAGCAGAGCTGCTTTTCTTTTGAGAGCTTATAACTTACCTACTATGATGTAAATTTTACAGCACTCAAGTACTGGTGTAAATTCAACACCCAAGATGAGTCAGAGAAGACAATCATTTAACACAGTGTATCAAAATGAGTTATGAAATAAAGCAGTTGCAGTAATCAGTGTAAGTTGTCTGTCACATTGTAATTGTCTTTCCTACTACTCATTCTGTATTACCTTTGTTGGCATCAAGTATCTTGCCTGGTTATCATTCTTATTTCTTTTTTTAATATTTATTTTATGTATATGAGTGACCTGTCTTCAGGCACACTAGAAGAGAGAGTCAATTGTCATTAGAGATGGTGTGAGCCATCATGTGGTTGCTAGGAATTGAACTCAGGACTTCTGGAAGAGCACCAGTGCTCTTAACTGTTGAACCATTTCTTCAACCCCTGGTTATCATTTGTTACCTGACAGTGACCCAAACCTATATTTCTGAAGGCTCTTAGACATTCTTATTACTGTATTGGATTGTTTATTTCTCATCCATGTTAAGTATAGGTATGATTGAAGGGAGGATTGTTGGATTCCAGATATTTCCTTTCTGCCACTATGATGTACCAGTTCAAGTTCCCTTGGTTGCTTTGGATCAGTCATCTTAGCTAATATTGTTATCCCTCAGGCTACTGACTCAAGAGGCACAGGGAACCCAGAGTAGTCAGGTAGCAGTCTCATCCTCTACTTCAATGAAATCATTGTGTCTCCCAGTGGAATCATTCCTCCTTCAGACACCATAGCCTTCAAAACAGGAGAGCTTAGTGTTTGGCACTAGGAGGTGAACTTTTGCTTGTTGAGTACAAGTGTTAATGGTTAGTTTTGCCACTCTTCTTTCCATCCTTAGTTCCTGACCAATGAATCCTGTCTGTGAAGGAAATAGCATGTGTTGGATGTTAGATCTTGGGCTGATTGCATGATGATATGGGTGATTAGAGAAAGAGTCTTAACGGTATCTATAGAACAGGCCATCTTATTTTCCTGGTTATTAAAAACAATAAGGTTTCCATTTAGTGAACATCCATATGGGACACAAATATCTTTATACTCTTTTGCCACTAAAAATTTTCTATACAACTCTAGATTTAATTTGTGTGTGTGTGTGTGTGTGTGTGTGTGTTTATGTCTATCTGTGTATATGTGTGGGTACATTTGTATGAATGTGCATGGAGAGCAGAGAACAGCCTCAAGTATCATCTTGAGGAGTGGCATCCATCTCCTTTGAGAGATGGCCTTATTCGTGTTCCTGGAGCTTAACAAATATGTTAGACTGGATGACTGCATGTCTGAAATATTCTCCTGTCTCCCTTCCCCAGCCCTGGGATTACAAGTGCATGCTACCGTGCAATTTTAATATGGTTCCTGGAGACTGAACTCATGTCACCATGCTCGCAAGGAAAGCGCTTTACTAACAAATTCTCCCTACCTCTCCCCGCATTTTTTTTTTTTTTTGCTAGTTTTCCATTTATGTTCCAATTTCCTGACCAGAAAAGGCTCTGGTTACTGTCCATGAATTAATATACAACCATACATCTGGTATTCTATGCAAAGCATAAGTCTAGGTGTGCTGCCTGAAATTTGACTGGCTGGGAAGCTTCCCTGTTAATACCGTTCTTCAGAGAAATCCCAATGCTGTGTTGCTGCAGATATCCACCTTATAGTAGTGCTTGTATATTGGGCAGGAGCACTGTAAACCAGGCCAGGTCTTAGGTCAATTGGAGGAACTTTCCTTGAGTTCAGTAGGTGCAACTTTGTTAGTTGGAAAGTGGTAACCATGGGTATTTGAACCACTTTTTCATGTAAGTTAGTTGTGCCTCCAACTACTCATGCTTGATCACATATATGCCACTTTTTTGGGTGGGAGGGGGTAATTAAGTGCTACTCCATATGTCTAACTTTATTCTGGTTGACCAGATAACATCCAGTTCATAATAGGCAGTTCAGATCACAGGGGTAACTTGACAGCTTGTGATAAAGCATTCAGTTTCTCGTAAAGCCAAGTAGCAGGCCAAAAACCTGTCTGTCAAAAGAGAATAGTTAATGGTAGGGCCATGCTCCAAATTTCTAAAGGTCTACACTGCCGTCTTCCTATTAGAGTCTGCCAAAGGCTCTAGAGAGCTTCCTTATCTAAGCTGTACAAGGTAAAAATGCAGAGCAGGGGAAGGCTTTAGAAAGGTTAGGACTCTGAAAATATTGGCCTAGCTTATTCTGAATGCTTTCTGTGTTCCCTAGGTAATAAGGTTTGGAATTCTTGACTGCTTTTTCCAATGCAGCTCCTGGCGGGGACCAAGCCACACAAAAGAGTTACATTCTTTACAAGACTAAGATAAATAATAGCCTTGTTTTATTTAAGACTTCAGAGACAGGCCATGAAACAATTTCATGACTAAAATTCATGTGTGGAGCAAAATCTCAATGTGCAGGTGATGGGAATTTTATTACAAGAGGCTACTTACGCAGTTGCAAAAAATGAGGCAGATTTTGCATATAAAATACAGCAGGGAAGGAGAGAGGAACTTTCCTAGTCCAAAGATAAAAAGATGTAATGGGTTTGGCAATAGAGAGATGAGAGTAAGAAAGGCAGCAACCGTGTGAGGCAGCAAAGGTGAGAATGCTTCCGTTGTGTTTTATGTAAGGTGTACACATGAAACATCTGGCCCTTCATTTGCAACAAAAACAACAAACAAAAATAACCAGTGCAGTTTTGGCTTATGCTCAAACTTGCTTTGAATGTGACACTATAAATCAAACATAAAACCCCACACACAGGCACACACCATATTTATGAAGAAATTAACTTTGGTTACCAGGTTGTATAGAATACTGTTCTGGTTCTAGACCTTTCAGTGGAAATGATTTATTAGAGAAAGCTAGAGTGCCCAGTACCCATAATTTGAAGCAAAAGATGCAAAACACAAAGAGTATACACTACTTTGTTCACTTACCTAAATTTCTAGAACAGGAAGAAAACTTTAGGGATTAAAAAGTCACTAGGTTTTGGAGGTCCAGGAGTGGGTGGGTGTGTATTGCCTGTGGAGGCAGCCTCTAGCTCTGCTGGCTTTCTGCCAGTGTTTGCTGTTCTCCTGTTTGTGCTGCACCATTTTGACCTCAGCCTTCAGGTCATGTATGATTCTCCCTGTGTGTATGCCTGTGTTCAAACTTACCTCTTTATAAGGACACCATTCTAAAAGGATTAAGGGAGTCCAACCTACTTAAATATAATTGGATCTTAATAGCCTTATCAACAGGGACCTTATTTCTAAATACAGACACATTTTGATTGGGAGATACCACATGTCAACCAGTAAAAGATGATAAGACCTAGTTAGCAAGAATTAGCAGGTAACACAGACAGTTTGGTATGACATATGCTTGTCAGTGAAAAAGAAAGAAAGTCCACAACACTAAGTGGTCATGTCACCTTAGGAAATGTCTTTGCTCCAGTGGTCTGGGACATGTCCATATTCTCCATCTGAGGTGAAGCTGCTTTATATTGTCTTTCAAAAACCAAGAAGGATATACAACACTTAATGGGCCCCTCTGCATTTTAGAGGCAGCATGTACCTTACTGGGCATCTATTTCACCTTTTTTACAACATAGTTTCAAACTACCAGTTTTTGTTGAAGTTAGAACAGGAACACATACTATAACACCTAGGATGCCATGCAAACCACAGTGCCAGTTGGACCACACAGCTCAATGATGTTTAAAGGGTCAGAGGTGGATAATGATGGTGCATGGAGCCTACAGCAGATAACTAATCACAGTGCTTGACTATGCAATATACTGGTTTTTAAAAAAATTCTGTATTTTCTTGCTTTCTTATATCGAGTAAATGACCTAGTTTAAAGCAGAAATGAGTGAGGCAAGCATTTATCTTTCCCATCCACCTTAAATGGAAAGCATTCGTTTTATCAATAAATTTGATGTCAGCAGTACGTTTTACTTATTGTGGTGGTTTGAATGGGAATGGCTTCCGTATGTTACTTAAGTGATTGGTCCCTCATGGGTGGAACTGCTAGGGAGGATGAGGAAATCTGGCCTTGTCAGAGAAATTGTGTCATTGGGGATGAGCTCTTGAAATTTCAATGTACACACCAGGCCCAGTCTCGTTCAGTCTCCAACTTGGGGATAGGGATGTAAGCTTAGCCTCTGCTCCAGTACTGTGTCTGCCTGTTTGCTGCCATGGTTCCTATCATGATGATCATGGGCTAACTGAAACAGTTAGCAAGCTCTCAAAAAATGCTTTTTAAAAAGGTCGTGGTGTCCCTTCAGAACAGTAGAAAAGTAACTAATGCATCTACCTTCTATCAAACTCAGGAAGTTCTTTTCTATTCTAAATTTCCTGGAAGATTTTGAGGTTTTTTTTTCTTTATTTTTTAAAAATTGATTTAAAAAGTTGTTTGGTTATTTTTCCCCATATCTACCATCCCATTTCCCCTTCCTTCCCTTCTCCCAGTCCCTCTCTTCTGCATCTCCAAGATGATTCTTCAGTGTTTCTTCTTTGTCATTACTGCAGTAAAAAAGCCTTGCTCCACCATTGTGTATTGCTGTTGTTTTATATATATATATATCTGTTTGTATGTTTGTTTGTTTGTATGTATGTATGTATATTGATTTTATTGGTTAATTGGTGAAGTACTTTTTTCAAAATATATGAAAAATGTGTCTTATTCTTGTGTTTTTGTCAAATTTGGTATTGGGATTATGCTTGATTCAGAAGAAATGGATCTCATTTTTTTCCTTCTACAATTTTAAAATTTGTCAGGATCAGTATTGTTTGTTTATAATATGCTCAATATAATTTACCAGTGCCTACTTGGGTATAGCATTTTCTGTATACAAGTTTTTTTTTAATTGGGAATAAAATTATTTAGCCAATACAGAACTAAATCACTAGGTTTTATTTATTCAGTGAATTTTAGTAAATTGAACATCTCATTTTATCTACTTTAAGATGTATTTATAGAAACTTCCTTCTTTTCATGCATATATGTGTGTAGTGTATGTGCATATGCATTTGCATGTTTGCATGTGTGTGAAGGCCTGAAATTGTTAGGAATATTCCTCTATTGCTCTTCTGCTTTATTGTTTAGAAGCAGGAATTCTAAATCAAACCCAGAGCCCCTAGGGAAGGCTACTTGAACAAGACAGCTTGCTTCAAAGATTCCAGTTCTCCACCTCTGAGGCAGCTTGCTCCAAAGATTCCAGTTCTCCACCTCTGAGGCTGTAATTACAGGTGGGACCCTTCACTCATCCAGCTTTTACATGGGTGCTACTGCGGCAAGTGTTATAATTGCTCAGGCATCTTCTCAGGATGCCTAATACTTTTAATTTATACAGGATCTGCTTCCTAACCATCACTCATTGATGCTACTAGTAATTTCTAGTTTTGTTTTCTCATTCAATCTGCTACAGGGTATAAAGATATAAGTAATTTTTTTTAAAGAAGCAATTGTGCTTTGTTAATTTTTTTTCTGATATTCACTTATGTCTTGATTTCTTTTGTTTTTACCTTGTGGCCAATTTGCCCTTTATTTACTGTCTTTTTTTTTTGAGTAGAAACAGACAGTTGATTTAAATATTTCTTCTTTTACCCTGTAGACATTTTAACATATAAATTTTTCTAGCTGCTTTTTAGTAACATTCCTAAAGTTTTACATATGTATTTAATTACAATCCTATTTAAATATTTTTATGCTTATCTTCATATATTTATTTAGAGATATTTTTATTAAATGTTCAATTTGTGGGTTTTATCAATAGTAGTTGTTATTAGTTTCTAATCCTACTTTGCAGAGAGAATATCATATGTATCATTTCAAACTTTTTTTGACTTATTATGATGTTTGTATTAAGGCCAGTATTAATGAAAAGTCAGTATTCCCTTGGATAGAATGTGTATTCTATAGTACAGCCTGTGACATTTAGTGATTGGAATTCAAACATTATACACCTTTATGATTCCTTTTGCCAATGACCAAGAAAAGAAGGCTTATTTCTTACTTATGATTGTAAATGTTTAGGAATACAGCTCAGTTGTAGAGTGTTTGCTTAGCATATACAAGGCCCTGGATTCATCCTCCAACATCACACACACACACACACACACACACACACACACACACACACACATAAGAATAATAAAGAAAAAATACCAGTATGATTTGGGATATATTTTGTTCTGTTGGTATTTACTTACTTGAGATATTTTGAAGCTTTCATTAGTTATAGACATATTTAGACTTATCATTATCTTAGCAATTGAAGCTCTGGGTTCAATCCCAAGCACTGCACAAGCTAGGTGTAGAGGCATGTATGTATATAATTGTAGCACTTGTGTGATGGAGGCACGAAAATTGGAGGTTCAGATTCATCCTTGACTATATAGCAGTTTTGAGGCCAGCCAGTGATATGTGAAAACTTGCCTATAATAAGCAAACGGTGGATGTTATAGTGTAAGTTGTGCTGCGTTAGGTCCAGGCTCATGTTATTAACCCAAGTTAAGCCTTTGTGTTTCTGCCTATGCTTTATTTTACCAGCTCCTCATTTGATTTTTAACAGCATGTGCTATGCTCAAACAAGAACTGTTGGATCAGTACAGTTTGTATCTTGCAAATAAGATCTACCTCTCAAAATGTCTTCATTTATCATTGCTTCCTTCTGCATTAATAATTCAAAATAAAAGGAAAATTATTATGACTTCACAGTTCTTAAGCACTTTAAATAATGTACGGGCTTGCAACAGTAAATGGTGCCAATGTGATAATTATTAATATGTTTTGTCTCAGAAAATGGATGTTTACATTTATCATTATTGTTACATTGACTTTCACTTCTTTTTGTTCTTGCTCTATCAGATATTTCTGGAAAGCCAATAAGTGTCTTGAAAAGGTAGGTGATTTGTTGTCAAGCTTAGGACATGTGATAGTAACAGCAAATTGATTATTATCAAAGTGAGATCTTGAAGATGATCTAGTCTTAAATTACTGAAATATTAACTTCTAATAGTTCAAAACATCCTTACTGCATTACTGCATTTAAAGTGACACTTCCTGTTATTTTCTCAGCTCTGATTTTGTCTGAATCAGTGATTTCTTCTTGAGGGGCTCTCCTGGGTACCCTGAGTATTCATGGAGTTAAGACTTTGCAGTGACTTTTATCTACATGTTTTCCTTGAGTGCCATCTAGGTGCCAGACAAGCATCTTGTAGACAAAACACTGAAGAACATATTCAGTTCCTCAGTTGATCTGTATCCCTAACATCTAAAACAGCTCCACTCCTTCACTCTCAGACGGAAAATGCACCTCTAAAAGGACAGAGAACGGAGGTATCTCAGAAACACCCCATCATTTTCCAGCGAGTGAACTCATTGCCATTTCCCCTTCCTGTTTTTTTCCTTTGGATAGTTACCCTCCTCAGTTCCAAATGGAATCTCTTTGACAGCACTTTGCATTCTCTGTCTCTTCTACATTTAGGAGACTTACATCATTAAGTAGCATTCCTTGCTCTTTGCATTCCAATCCTTTAACTTTTCCCCAGCATGTAAATAAACTTTCATCACACAAGTAGACAGGTCATTGCCATCTTCATTTCATCCCATCCCACCCTGTCTCTTCTTTCTTCATGTGTAATCTCTCAAAAGAGTGCTCTGCTCTCCTCTTTTTATCAAAGGCAATTATTTTAAATTATCATACGAAGTATAATATAGGACTTTTCCATATAGGGTTTTTATTTTCTTAGTCTTTATTAGCTTGAGTCTCATTCACCAACCACCTTGAGCAATTTGTTTTCCTTTATAAGACACCAAAGAAAGCATTTAAAAAATGTGAAATGTTCCAGGGGTTATTTTTCTGTTTTTATCCTCCTCAAAATCTCTGACTGAAGACTTGATTGCAACACTTTGCTCTACATTATCCCCTCTTGCTTTGCTATTTACTTGTTTATTTACGCTGCTCTCTCAAGGATGTGGCCTCAGTTCTTATTCAAAGCCATTTCTTACTTTTATTACTAAGTTCAGTACATCACACAGATGCACAAATACTTGTTCCTTCTCAATCTTGAAAGTCTTTTAATGTGTCCACCAGTGCTTAATTCTCAGACATTCTCTTCACTCATTCTAACAATTTAAAAAATCTCTCCCCCCCCCACTTCTCTCTCTCATGTGTGTGGTTTGTGTATCTCTTAGTTTTACCTGGAGCTCTACCCGTTTGTTGAGGCTGTTTTTTGGCTTGGATAATACTTTTAAAATAAAGCAATGGCTTCTGCTCACTGAACTGAGTCCCTAAACCTCTAGCTCATTTTACTTGATGGTTTTGTGATGTCACATCCCTGTTTCAGCACTCTCTTCACTGTCTAGATTAATTTACTGTCATTTGAACTAGCATGTTTTATGTTAGTAAGTGAAATTACAGCTTCTAAATACTTTTTAAAAAACCATAGCCTTTGAGGAATTAGTCTGAAGTTTCCATTGTCAATGTAGATGCTTAATTACCTGGAAAAGAGAAAGGATTTGTGTAACCACTGATCTTGTCTTAATCAGTCAAGTTGGATTGTCTTTTTCTGGTTGACACAATTGGTAAGGGGATTTTATTTGGTAATATAGACAAAGGATAAAGCTCAGTGATGGCCACAAGTTACCATTCAATAGATGCTTCAATGACACAATCCAAGTATCTCAAAGTCTAGACTTTTTTCCAAACTTTTTTCTTCAGATGTTTTACTTATCTAAGTGATGGTGTGCATGATAGACTGCTCTATAAAAACAAATACACTGCAAAATTTCTGTGTGCCTAAAATAGTTTTGTTTTTGCATATTTCTGCTTGTAGAAAAATGTCACACTTAGAATTTCCCAAGTACAAATTGTTAAACAAGTCTTATGTAAATGTGAAGTTTTCTGAAGTCAGTAAATACGAGAAAGAAATTAACATTTCCCCTTATTTCACCTTGGTTTTTCTCAGTTACTTGACAATCACATGATGCTTTTAAAAGAAACCTTTTATGAATATTCAATTAGTACTGACCCTTAATGTTTGCTTAATTGAGGATCAAATACACAGTCACCAGGTCCGTAAAGGACACAGTTGAAACCTAACTAGCATTATCTCATTGTCATAAGTGGCCTATGCCCTTCTTCTTCAGTGATATTGTTATGTGCTGTTCCTTATGCATAGTGAATTCTCAGTAAGATATCTGGATCTGGAATTAGGTGGGCCCTTCTCAACGTCTAATGTCAGCTGGTCCTCCATAAACATTCTTTGCTTGCTTTGGAAGCATACATACAACACATACTGTGAGTGAGATGGCAGTGCTTTCTGGTTTGCTTGGGATGATTCTAGTTCTTATCTGCTGCCACTGTTCAATACTTTGGCAGTTCTTTTTCCAGTAGCCTGTTTCAGACAATAGCTTGCATGGCCATGTGAGATTTAAAAAATTGAGCACAGTGGGTGTGATGAGAGCCTAGGAGATCGGCCTCACAAAAATGACTAAAAATTGAATTTACTTACTAAAAAAAAGAAAAGTTAGAGAGGTTATAATCTTTGAGGAACAAATGGAGGAAGAAGGTACTACAGGAAAAACCATATGTCTGCCTCCCTGCTGCTGGGGCTGGTGTGAGTGTCTGATGTATTTCTTGCACAGGAGGTATGCTGTGTAGATACTGGAGATTGGGAGGATGCTCCACACAGTGCAGAGTAATCCTTGGAAAGATGGCTTTTCACCACTCGAATATTCTTTAAGGGACAGACAGAATAGAATACATGCTGTGACTTAGCAGTTCTATGCTAAAGAATATGCTGAAAGGAATAGTTGTGGGCAAATGTACAAGATAAACTCACTAGTGCTTATTTGCTCCATGTTTTATATTATGACCATACTGGAGAACTCATAGCCAATAATAGAACAATTAATAAAATATGGATTATTCAAACAATAGACTATGCCATACATAAATTTATAACTATATATTTTGTAATATATGAATTTCAGAAGCATATGTTGAGTCCCAAACAAGGACTACTACAGGATACAAGCATAATAATTTCATACATATAAAACAAAAGAGTTGATGAAAATTTTTAGTACGAATGTTCTCTGAAGCATATTCTCTATAAAGATTTCAAGTTAAAGTATTAAGGTAAAACATGAAACTCAAGGTCTGTAACCATTTTTGTCCCATGAACAATGTCAAATATGGTTTAATCAAGTTGTTTATTTAGTAAAGGAAGGAAAATACCACAGTGATGTAGTAAGCAGGGAAAGAGAAAATAACAGTGTTTGTTTGCAAGCCAACTCTCACAGCATGGAGATTTTAATCTTATTAGAGAATCACTGGGGAGTCCATAAAAAATATGGAGAACAAATTTATGTTACGGGTAAAAAAGTGGAGATATTTCAACATTGTTTTTATCTGATTTTGTCAGAAGACTGTTCTGGAGTGTACAGAGAGAGGCTCCATACAGTATCCCAGTCTCCTGCTAACATCTCAAGTATGATGGGATTAGTTTAGGCACATGGTCTGGAAAATGTTATTACTGAGTTCACAGGCTGAGATGCCACTGAACTATTTCTCTTTGTGGGTAAAACAGCAACTGGCAGTTTTCTAGTCTATCCAATGAAGAGTTGAGGGAATCCTTTCAGATGCGGTACATGTTTTTCAGAAATATAAAGAGGTTGACCTACAGTTTTGCTTCAGTCTTAATTGTTCTTTACTTCCAAAGAGATCTGCTGGTCAGTGTTGCAGAACCTTGGACTTTTGAAGGGATCATATTGTCCTGTCCATCTGGTATGCATATACTACTTCTTGCTCTTTGGCTCCAATGATTCTATCATATGCTGTGGCTTGTTGAAAAATTCGGTAAAATGTAGAGATGATGGAGGTTTCTTTGAACTATACTACGCTTCAGATCAGGTGGAGATTCTGACTGAAAAAAAAAAAAGTACACTCTATCACCATCCATCATTGGTGTACATGGTTTAGAAAGGACAAAGATGATGAACTGGATAGAGTTGTGGTGAGAACCATATCCCTAAACGACACAACTCATTCCATCCCCAATGAGACACTATTTCTAACTGTTTGTCTTACATGCCTTAAAGGGGCTTTCAAGGCCCTGAAATGATTTTGTACTATATTATATATAATTTTACTCCTCAAGTCAAGGAGCCAATTTAAAACTCACCTGAACTGTCAGTCTCCCAAACACACCCATTTTGATTAAGCATCCAAGGACTGGTGAAATAAGTGTGGATGATTCCATAGATGCACTGGGACCAATGTGAACTAGACAGGGACCAGGAATCTATTTGTCTTTTGACCGTGAACTTCCTTTTCTCTGGCTGGCTGCCCATGACATTTTGTATTCCTTCCTAATAATTCATGCCAGGCCCTACATCTAAGAGCTCTTTAAAGACTCAGGAGTTCTCATTTCTGCAGCATAAAGTTACTCACACATGTCCTTTTGGTGTGAGGATTTGAAAATAACTGTACAGATGATTGCTGTGACATTGAAAATTCCATTTTTGAGGGACTAGAACTTCCCTTCAATAAACAGTGAGACACAAGGCAAAGTCATTTTTTTCCTCAAAATCTTAATATTACTATGTGATAACATAGAGCTCAGTTCCATAGTGGTCTTTTCTGAGCCCTGACCTAAAAGAAGAGCTGTCACAGCTGATACCTGACAGCCGTTTTCCCTCAGCAGTGCATCTGCTGCTGATTTAGCAGAGTGAGAACCCTTACCTCCTTCAGTGTTCGGCTGGTGGTTCCTCTGGTTCTGAGTACATTCTTTTGTGCTCACTCCATAAATCATTCTTCCCTTTCCATCATACTCTGAAGTAGTCATAACTTCATTCATAATGGGTCATAAGACGATTTCTACATCTTGCATTATTACCTCTCCTCCACCTTCATATTTAAGGAATTATTCTGGTAACTGAGTCTGGCTTCGGCAGTCCTTGCTAAGACATTATTTATGACATCTCAGCAAAGTGCCCTGAAGTTAAAAAGCATATTTTTATCCACAAGTCTTGTTTCAGACATGTTCTCACAGTTCCTGTCTGTGTATATTAGCTAATTCCTGTGACACATTAAGTAATTTGTTCCCTCTTGGGGGTGAATAGTTCTCCAGTTATGCCCTAATTGGGCATAATCCTAGCAATGGCTGCATAAATCACGAGAAATAGGGGGAAAGTCAAAGATATAGAGGGACATGTTCCTTTCCATCTGTATAGAATTACTGGGGTAAATGAACACACACTCATTCCCCTTCAATGAAAGATCATGAAAACACTACTAGTGAAGTACTTGCTGTAGCACTGAAAAATTCTTCTGAAGGATCCCTGGCTTCCCCCTTTAACTGATAGAGAATGGTTATGAGAATTGACTCAGGTTTTGGAATTGGGTGAGGAAACAATGTTTGTTCATTGTGACAGATGATTGTCATCTGCTCTGGTCTTGAAATTATGATTTTGTTGTTGATATTTTTGTTGTTTTGGGGCAGGGTCTCTCTATGTAGCCTTGGTTGTCCTAAAATGCATTATATAGACCAGGCTGGCCTCAAACTCACAGAGTTCCACTTGCCTCTGTTGACAGCATGCCAGCAGGTTAGTAATATAGAAGTCTGAAAGCAAGTCTTGTGCTCCCCATTCTGGTTTATTACTATCTTTCACCCTCAGGCAGGGAAAGACATATGTACTGCAGCTGGAAGAGTTAAGTATTTATGGAACTCAGGGTGTCCAGATAACCTGCTTCACAATCTTTATGCCGAGGAGCTGGAAAATAGCTCAATGGCTAAGAGTTATTGAATATAATAATAATAATAATAATAATAATAATAATAATAATTCCTCTGGCTACTCTTCCAGAGGACCTGGCTTTGATTCCTAGCACCCACATGGTAGATCACAACTGTCTATAACTCTGATCCCAGGAATTCTGACAACCTCTTTTGGCCTTTGTGAGCAACAGCCACACAGGTGACACAAAGACATATATGCAGAAACACTCATACACATAGAGAAAGTATTAAGACTGTACAGCCAGAAATTGGGTTGTTCCTCTCCTAGATCTTAGGGTTCCACTCCTTTCATAGGACTTTGCATTTGGAACTCACAATTAGATCTTGTGCTTGATTTTTTTTTTTTTTTAGTAGTCTCTACCCATAACCAAAGACAGGGAGGCAGAGTGTCCCCTTTTAGAGTAGTCACTGTATTCCACATTCTGCAGTGAGTTGAACTGTGTCCCTAAAAAGATATGTTCAGATTCCAGTCCTCAGTGTTGGTAATGTGACCTTATTTGGAATTCTAAAGTTTGGGAGTTTTGCAGATTAATCAAATTCAGATGTGGTCTTGTTGCATTAGAATCGGCCCCACATCAGTCGCTAGCACTTTTATGAGAAAGGAAAAGGAGATTTTGAGATAAAGAATTAAAAATATGGAAGAAAGAATGCCATATGGCATATGGGCAAAGACCAGAATGGCTCAACTGAGAGAAACAAGTCCCATGAAGGATTGCTGGCTCCACCCACAGTTGGGAAGCACCAAGAAAGGACTGTCCCTAGAGCTTTTCTGGGAGCATGGCTGCGCCTGGAGTGCTGACTTCTGGCCTCTGGAACTATGAGAAAATGCGTTTCTAGTTTGCATTAGCCATGGAAGCCCCAGGAAACCAATATAATTAGTGCTAGCAAACACTTATCTATGAATAGTGTTCCGAGAGTGCTCCATATTTAGCATTGATATGAAGCCTTGGGATAAACTCTTTGCGTGTTTTATTCTGCTTATTTGCTAACATTTTCCTATATATAAATCTCATTCATTAAATTTTAAAAATAATCATTTTTATGTGGAACTAGGGATTGGACCTCTGGCCCTGCTCAAGCTAGGTGAGTGCTCTACCACTGAGGTTTCCCTCAGCCTTGAAAATGCATTTGTTTTGAGACAGGCCTCATTAAGTTGCGCAGGCTAGTTTCAAACTTAGTGTATATTTTAATACTGGCCTTGAATATCTTCCTGTCTCAGCTCTCAGAGTAGCTGGGAGTACAAATCTATGCCAGACCAGGGCTTACTCATATAATTGACCTGCCCAAGTCTTATCTTCTATCCCTTCGAGTTCAAGTGTACATAACTGAGCTATCCAGACTTTAATCATGACTCCCTCCCCTTTAAGATTTTCTTGTATATGGCTCAATATATTTTTTCTTCTCTCTTTCAATTTTCAAACAATTTTTAACTTAGGAAAAAGATGAAAGAAGATCTCAAATGCAAAACAACACTATAAACCCAAAAACCTTTGACATGAGCTATAGCCAGACCCACTGCATGGAATAAGGAGCACATGGCTCTAAGCTGCCACCCACCCCTAAGCTGCTCTGCCTTTCTAAGTTACTGTCCTGTCCCATTACTGCATAGAGTGTAACACAGTGGATTCCTGCATCCATTCACCTAGCATCAACCTTCTCATTACTTCCTTGTCTACTTCTTCAAGTAGACTGGGAACACATGGGCACATGGGTGCATTGAAACTTTACCAGGAAAACCAGGCCAACGAATTTATCAGATGTACCAGAGCAAGGATGAAGCCTCTTCCATGGGTCATGTAAGATAAAAGGAGGCACCCCCAAGGGTGTGGTGCCAGTGGCTACAGGCACCTGCCTTTTAACCACTGAGCAAATTGCTGGGGGTGACTCATTCAAGAGCTCTTGACTACACCAGGGGCTTCAGTTCCCAACAGCTCCAGATTGATGCCTCCCATTTGAATCTCTGTACATCTGTCCTTTCAGTCTGACTGTCCATCCTGAGCATTCCTATGCCCTGTCTCCACCCACAGTCCTGCATGTTGGCAGCTTGGCCCTGGTGGATGACTCATCAACCACCTTCAGTGACTTCCTCTGCCTCACTTATTTGTGTGTGTGTGTGTTTGCACATGTGTATGTGTGTGCACACTTTTTGTGTTGAGGGTCTGAACTCAGTCCTAAAGCTGCAGAGCCAGAGACCAGCTACTGGTCTCCCTAGTCCAATCCTTTTATATCTTTGTTAGATCTCTGCTTCTGCCTTCAGTGAGGTTTCTTTGGACATGTGTCTTAGTTATTTTTTCTATTTCTGTAAAGAGACACCATGACCAAGGCAATGTATAAAAGAAAGAATTTAATTTGAGGGTTTGCTTACAGTTTCAGAGAATGAATCCATGACCAACATGGTGGGGAGTGTGGTGGCAGGTCACAAGGTATGGCACTGGAGCAGTGTCTGAGAGCTTGCATTTTATCAGGAAGCTGGAGGCAGGGTGGGCAATGGTATGGGCTTTTGAAACCTCAAAGTTCCCACCCCCTTAACTCACCCCCAACAAGGCCACACCTCCTAGGTCTTCCCAACAATTAGCACCAGAAACCAAACCTTCAACTGTATTAGCTTATATAGTCATTCTTATTCAAACCACCACAATATGAGACCTCTTTAAGCTCTTTAGCCTATATATCCCCTCTGTCTGTCTGTCTGTCTCTATCTTTCTCCCCCTGATACTACTATGTGAAATGTAATGTAGTTTTAGTGATTAAGATTTAAGATTAAGATCAAGAAACATCAAGAACAATAGGATTACAGGTAAATTGCATTGACTGAAACTATTGTAGCTTGTGAATTTATTAGTCCAATAAATTTTAATATTATGGAGAGATACAAACATTAGTTTTTGTTTCTGACAGCACATTCATGATATCCACTAATTATGAACAATGCATAATGGATATATATAACCCTCACCTTCTAATTTTCTCTCACTTTACCTATGTGTCAGTTATTTTATGCATATAGTAGGTATACTATATAAAAATAAACATGGTTATGGTAGTTTATAAAATCTGTTAATGTCATATACATAGTAAATTTTAATATACATACACATGCTATGTTTATGTGTATGATTATAAAGAGATCAATGAAAAGTCCATTCTAAATTTTTCATTGACAGTTTCCTGATAGTGAAAGGCTACATTGTCTGTCATGAATGACTATTGCACAATCATTAAAATTAAGAAACAACTTAAATACAGTAATACATAATATATAGTCTTTTTACACTTTTGCTAGTGCATCCAGTAATGTCCTTTAGTGTATCTTTTTCCAGGGTCAGAATCCAATTTTGCATTATGAATTTCATTTTTGTCAAGCTTTTGTCACCTCCTCCGACTCATTTGTCCTTTGTCTGTCACAGTATTGCGCTTCTGAAAGGCATAGATCGATTGCTTCTGAAAGAAGTTCCAATTTGGCTCTGCATTCTAATAAAAATGCCAGATCAGTCTGGGTAGAAACTGTACATAGAAATAGTACATAAAGTTATCATGGATTGCCCCTGAACCCCCTTTCTAGCTGTAGATGGTCATCTCTGTGGTAACTAGTGTTCTTTGAGGAAATTTGGCTTGGCCTGTTAGGAAGTGTGGCCTGAGAGTTCTGTCAAGGATTGAGTGACATTCAAGAAGCTGGGCATAGGAAGAGCAATGGGAGGCAAAGGAGAGAACAGCTGAGTCATGCTCAGTGGCAGGGCACCAGAGAGACCAAAGGTTGCCAGCCTTTCAGCGTTCAGTTCTTAGAGCTGCCTGGACACCAGACCCACTTTTAGCTCCAATAGAGCATGCTTTGGCTGTTTGCAAGGTCGGTCTCTGTTTTATATGGAGCTCTAATTAATTGAGGAAGCTTAGTTGTGTTTCTCTTTCTTCCTCAGTGAGACTCAGCATGAGCTAAGTGATGCAGATATGGCTTGTTGGGTGCTATAGTGTGAATGAACAGATCAATACCCAGTGACTAGTAGGACTAAAGGAGGTTGTTTATTACTAAGATAAAGTAATGCATAAATGAGAAAACTCACTGCTGAGCATGTGGTTTATGCTTCAGCTAAATGTGCCAAAGTGTTCTTCCTGTTTTAGAAGTATATAAACTGGAAAGACTGTAGTCTCAAAACTTATAATAGTATCCCAGCACAAATACTGCTTCCTAGAATGGCCTTCACAAAAGAGTGAGGCTTAAAATGCTGTTTAAATACAGAATTGGTGCTTTCAAAGGGTAAACAGAAAATAATACAAAGTACTCTGTGGCTATATTGTCCATGGAAACAAAGTGCCAGTCCTTTGGTCCTCCGTCCCTCCCTCCCTCCCTGCCTGCCTTGTTTCCTCCCCCTGCCGACTTTTGATACAGGCTCTTGTGTAACTCAGGTGGGCCTTGAACTCAGTATGTGTTGTCATGAATAACCTGAATTTCTAGTACTCAGATTACAGGAATTGACAATCATAAGCTTCATGCTTAGGTAGTAGACCTTCCAGCTGAGCTCCATCCTCAGCAAACTTTATTTTCTTGGAGCAATGACTCATCTCAGTTTCGGACTGTATAATTTACTCCATTAGGTGTTTCATGAACTCTTAATGTTATTGTGTAGTTCTTCAGTTAAGGAGAAAAATCATTCATGCCAAGGGGACAGTATCTATGTTAATCCTTCAGTAAGGAATCTTAGTTCATCAATGAAAGCAAATAAATAATAAACATCTATATGAGTCTATTTTCTAATAACAGACAATGCAGCTGGAATATAGGCCTGTTCCTCTTGTAATCTGTAGCTGTGAGCATAACAGCTCTGACTTTGACTGTCTAGCCATACAACTAAGTACATTAAATTAACTAGTAAAGGGATTGATATGTTAAAATGAAATTGTGTTTTTACTTATTGTGTCAAAAAAAATTCAGCCACAATTGTGGCATAGAACCAATTGCCATTCTACCTGGAATATTTAAACTTAAATAAATTGTGAACAGTTTTATTCAGATGCTTCTAGTGGCACTGAAGTGACTGTGTCAGAGCTGGACATTTAGCTGAAAGTTAAAGATTTTTGAAATAAATCAATCACCTCCCTTGTGTGAGAGTGCATCATATTTTCTAAAAAGAAAATATATTTGCAATACAAAGACATTTACTTGTGAAAAGCAATTTTATGAATTTAATACCAAACAAGTTTGGTAAGCTAATGAGATTATTAACTGTGTATTAGTCCCGATCATATTTGCCAGGTAAGCTTGTGGGCACACGAGCACACATATTCACCCTGAAAGGAATGAACAAGTAGATTATTATAGTTTACACTGCAAATTTCTGCCACCTGGGGAAATGAGACAGAACCCCTGAACTCATGTATTTTATTAAACAGAGGGTATAGAATAGCTTACCTCTTGATTTAAATAAGACTCATGCTCTCTGTGTTCACATTAAATATCCAAAGTATTATATTTTTATATATTTTCTTCCTTATTGAGATACCTTGCTTATCTCCTCATCTATTACATTACAAATTTTGAAATGGGTATCATATAAGCTAAAGTGTATAATTAGTCTAAAAAGTGATTGAGAAAGGCAAAATATGTTTGCCATATAATTATCTTAACATACAGTTTATAAGATTCTGAATTCACTACTCATGATTGAGATGTTCTGCCCCTCTGCTTGTGTGGATACTGGTCCCTTAGAAACAAGCTTCCTTCTATCTGCAGAGAGAGCATTCTCTCTCTCTCTCTCTCTCTCTCTCTCTCTCTCTCTCTCTCTCTCTCTCTCTCTCTCTCTCATACTCCAGGTTGTAGTTGCAAGTCCTCTGTGATAACATCTCAGAGCTGCTCAGGCATTTCCTGCTGCAGCCTGTTCTGACCTGTCACAGACTAAAGGTTAGATTAGACATTACTCCACCACTAGCAACTTGGTGTCATTAAAATGTATTCCCCAACTACACTGAGGGGAAGGAACACATCTTGGATGTATCTGTATGTTCCTCATTAACCTAACTCAATGACAAATTTCTCAAAAGTATTTGAGATGGATTGCTTTACAAATAGATGTCTTTGGGGAATTGGAAAAAAATTAAAAATTCTTGTTGTTACCTATTACTACAAAGTGCAAGTCAGTACCCTGTTCTAGGGTAGAGGGATCATATCTGCTTTTCTAAATTCTGAATAATTAGGTTTATTGGAATTCTCCACTGAAAGTTGATGGACTAGGCAATCCTAATACTTGAGATATTGAGGCAGGAGAAACAAAACTCAAATAACTTAAAAACACCAGGCAGAATAATTTAGTAAAATTGATATGTTATCTATTCTAAAAATAATTTTTATTATTATATATTTTATCTGTATGGGAATTTTGCCTGCATGTATGTCTGTGTGTGTATGAAGTGCCCATGAAGGCCAGAAGCAGGCACTTTTTCATAAGATCTTAATGCCTTGATTCATTTCATTTTCTATTACTAAAGGACAACATCCAGTGTATGAAATCTTGTACATATTTATCTGCTAACAATGCAGGCACATTCTCTCTAGTAAATGAATCAACTAAAAATGCACTTTAATAGCCCAGTAGAAAGTTATTCAGCTTTTGCACTGGAACCTAGTCATATTTCTTCTCTAGGTTTCTTTCAGTGTTTGTTGAATTCTCTTCAACTAGTACACCAATCTGCCCATTCTCTTATTTTATTTACACAAGTTACTTTGGAACATTATGCAATTACTGTGTCTCTATTACATGCTCAGATAAGTATTTATCTTGGAATATATGGTTGGCTCTACTAATTAAATATTAGTATGCTATCTCAAGGTATTATATAGATTTTTTCAGAGGAACAAATGCAGTGGTGCCTGCATATGTCTGCGTGTACATGTGTACTCCCATATGCATTATATTGGGGATCTCTTAGATCAGCTTACATGATAAGGTCTCAGTCCAACAGTGGACATATACATTCTGGAGAGGGTGAAAAAATGTTCAACCCATGAAGCTTGGTCCTTCAGCAGTTCTAATCTAACACTGGAGGCTTAGAAAATCCCTCAGGAGTCTCCTGTATTTGGTCCACTTTGGAAGGCCAAAGAAGCTGGAGTCTGATAGCTGCAGAGGATAGAGCAGAAGAAAGAGGTAGGTGGACTGGTTCAGGAAGAAACAGAAGCAAACAGGTAATGGTGCTTTTTTTCTTAGACCTCTTTAGAGCTGAGCCATCCTCCTGGAGGTGCCCTGCACATTGAAGGTAGGATCCTCAAGCTAACTTCCCCAATACCCACTTCTCACTTCCAAGGTGCACCTTCAGGCACATAAACATTTGCACATTAATACACACAATACTGTAGTGGGATTATGTGTTACATTGTAAATAATTGTCCCATCTATGCATAGGTTTAATAAAAAGCTGACTGGCCAGAGGCAGACAGGAAGTATGAGTAGGGCTACCAGACTAAGAAAACTCTGAGAGCATCTCAGAACAGAGCAGAGATGCTAGGAGATTGAGAAGAAAGAAGCTGAAATGCTGCTCTGAGAAAAGGTACTGAGCCACATGGCTGAACAAGACAGGTTGAGTTCAGATGGAGTTAGCAAGTTATATGTCTGGGCCCTAGGTCAATCAGCCTAAAAATAATACAAGTGTCTGTGTGATTATTTGAGCTTAAGTGGCAGTGGGGCTGCAAGTGGGTCTGAATCTTGAGGCTAGGCTGGAAAGGCCGGCCAGAAACCTCATACAACACAATACAATTTTCTAAAAAGAAATGTTTCACCTTCTGCTTGGGCCTAATCTACATCATTTCTAAAATACCTTTTCCCTCTAGATTGATGTGTGATTTATTGCTAAGTATGGCTGGCAGGATGTGAGATTTACTACACAAGAGTGCAAGGCCCACTGTTTTCCAGGGAACCATAATTGGGAATATATTTGATCCCACAGCCACCAGGCATGAGACACTTCTCAGTTACCACATCTTCAAACTCACTCACTTTAAACTTAGTGGAGCCCCACTTGCTTCTCTGAGATGTGGATCTTTTGGTTTCTAGGGAACTTGAACATGGCTTTGCACAGGGCCTTTATCACATGTTCCTTGTTCTATAGCTTGACATGAAAGGACATGATGGCCTCACCAGTGTGAATCATGGTCACTGTGCCGTGAGACTTCCCAGTAGCACACTGTCTGAAGCCTTGATTTGAGAAAGCATGGAGATCAGACATGTGAATGTCCATCAGAAACCATCTCCACAGATTAGCATGGAAGCACATACAAGCTTTAGTTACATGCACTACTCCCAGAGACTTTTTTACAGCCAATATTGACCAGGTCCTCATGAGGAAAAGAACATGGTCAGCTTCACTTGAAATACTTTGAGTGAATGTAGTGGTGCATGCCTTTAATCTCAGCACTTGGGAGGCAGAGCGAGTTTGAGGCCAACCTAATCTATAGAAGAAGTTGAGATCATGTTTCAGAAAATAGAATAAAAGTCTGTATTTATTCATATTATAACACACACATAATGATTAGAAAAGAGTGAATTGTAGAAAGCTCAAATTATTAAAAATGATTTTTTACCAGGTTTACCCTACCCATGGTCTCTTTGATCAGTCTTGGTCCTTGCTGCTCTAAATCTTTTCAAGTGTCCTTCCAGTGACCACTCAGTGTTTTAAAGAAAATGTATTAGTCAGCTGTCAATCAAGTTACCACAGTCTCGGGATCATTTTATATCCGAAGAAAGCCTTAAATGGTCATCTCTAACCTCAAGGTCCAACCAACCATCTTGGCCCTCACTTTCTCCTGGCAGAGTCCATTTCAGTCACAGCCTTAATAGAGGCCCAGTAGGGGTCTCAGTTGAGGGAGGATGTGTCATTTTTTACAGTAATGAGGGTGGGATGGGATGCGCAGGGAAAGGGCAGTATCATGTCTTTTAAAATGGCTCATGCTGCACTGTAATTGTATGCTGAGGATCTTCTTTTTGTTTGTAAGTGTGTGTATGCACGTGTGTCTGTGTGTCTGTGTGTGCAGGTGAGTGCAGCTATCTGAACAGGCCAGAAGAAGATGTGGAATCCTCTGGCACTGGTTATAGGCAGCTGTAGGTGCTGTAAACTAAACTCTAATCTTGTGCACAGGCAGGATATGCTCTTAACTGTGAACCATCTCTCTAGCCCCTTAGGGATAGCTTTTAAATAAACATTGTTATAGTATAAATGACAAATATAAACATGTATAAGCAATGTGGAATAAGGAAATAAATAAGGAATATGAGCCATGACAAAGAGTCGTGTGCTGATATGACACGGAAAGCCTCTTCTGTTGTCTCACGTTTCCAGAGGGGTTTAGAACAGCCTAACCCACCGTTTCCAATCCAGAAAAAAACAAGCTATGATTAATGAACATGTCTTGATAATGCTGTATTAAACTTTCTCTGGGTTTTGCTCTTTAAGGCACAAAAATCAGGAAAATACATGTGCCACATTTTCAGATATGTTCTTTGAAGTAACAGATACTTAACCAAATTGCGACTTCTATCAGCGAGCATGCATCTGTACACACAGCATCATAAGAGAAGACTAATAGCTCCCTGACTAGGGAAACACAGAACCAGAAACATAAATTACAACAGAACCAGGCAATGGCTTTCCCCAAGGGGACTTTGAAAGAATGCATATTTGAATTGGATCCTGAAACTCTTTGGTTTGAATTTATTACCCATCTCCAAGAAATATTATAGTTATATATAAGATGGCATTATAGAAATGGAATTCTATGATAAAAAATTGGTTGGTCTTTTAAAAATGATTACCAGGATTATGCTTTTCCACTGAGCTCAGATTTTGCTCTAAATTCAGCATGTCACTGTAGCATTTAAATCTGAGTGCAAATGGATTTAATAAATAAACTCTTTGAATAAATACCCACACTCTTTGAAATATGAAGGGAAATATGACAAAGAAAATTTAAGACAGAAAAACAGCTGGGTGAAATGTAGTTTAACCATTGGATAGTCTATCTCTTGGCTTCTTAAATCTATGTTTCTATTATTAACAAAACAAATGCATAAACTGGGTGTTCACAGAATGTGGTAGGTTGAGGCAAAAGGATGGGGAATTTAAGATCAATTTGTGTCAGATGTTGAGTTTGAGACAAGTCTGGGCTATATAAGATGCTGTCTCAACAAGCAAACAACAAACACAAACAGGTGTATAAGAGCATAAAACCTTAATTTCCTATGACTTAAAGTCAGATACTCCCTAAATATCAAAGTATTTGTTTGTACAGACTTTTATCTGGGATTCATCTTTCCTATTACTCTTAGGAATAAAATTATTTATAGAAAATTATGAGACATTAATTTTTATTAACAGATAAAATAATAATTATATGAATATATTTGGAGGGCTAGTGAGATTCCTCAGAGCTTAAAACTGTTTGCTGCCAAGTTGACGACCTGACTTTAATCCCCAGAACCCCTGAAAACTACTACACACACGTGCGCACACACACACACACACACACATACACACACACACACACACACACACACACACACACACACACACACACGGGACACACACTGTCAGGGGGGAGAGAAAATAAATAAATGTAAAAAAACTGAAAAAATCAAATGGTATTAAATGCATTTCATATAAATATTTCCTACCAAAAGATACACCTGTCTTTACATATTTAACTGTTAACAAAATGGATTTTTTAAAAAAAAAAAACTTTATTTAATTATTTGCCTTGGTGTTTTGCCTGGAACTGGAACTACAGACAGTTGTTAGCTGCCATGTGGGTGCTAGGAATCGAACCCGGGTCCTCTGGAAGAGCAGGCGGTGCACTTAACCGCTGAGCCATCTCTCCAGCCCCAAAATGGATGTTTTTTAGCATGTGACTTTTCCCTTTGCTTCCTGTGGACTGACCCCATTTGCACTTCAATTTCTTTGCATCTGAAAATAAGGATAAAGTTGTAGTTACTTCATAGAACTATTGAGAGTCAAATGAGATGATCTAAGAAGAAAATCTGTGTCTGGCTCATAATGAGTTCTCAGTGGCAATTACTATGGTTGATAAACAGAATGATTGATAGTTGAATTTTGATTGAGGCCTTGACATATGTTGTCTAACCCATATTTTGGTGTTCTGTTTCCGACTTGCACTTTGCTTGGTACACAATGTAACCATCACCATATTTAGATCCATGCTTAGATAAATGATCCCTTATTTTGTTTAGCGGTTGAGAAGGGCACTTCTTTCAATGGTTAAGATGTTTAATAGCTTCATGATGAGAGAGAAGAAAAAGTCAAAGTCCTTTGAACCAACATAATGTTTTCTTCCTGGTACCATTTCACTTCTGAGAGGGAAGGGACTGCTCCTGAGGCATGGTGGGAAGGATTCTATGCATAAAGCTCAAGGTGAGGAGGCAGCACCACACAAAGAAAGATGAAGAGCTAAAGCTTGCTTCCTGAAGAAACAAACCACTTAAGTCTAGATTCCAAAATAGACAAGTAGCCCTCTTTGCAAGGTCAAATGACCATTATCTTCCTAAAATTACTCCAAGAATGTTTTGTAACAGAGACTTAAATAAACTGACCCGTTTGCTCACTTCTGTTTTGTTTCTGAATCAGCCAAGTTTGGCCAGCCTTGCTGTCTTCACATTTTCATGTTTATCCTAAATGCAGCAACCAAGCAAACTCTAAGTGGAATTTCACTGTTTAAAAATGACATGTTGTATTCGTTTACTGTTTTGCAAGTTGAGATTTGTGTATTTTAATTTTTTTCTACTTTAAAGATTTTCTTCATGCCTAAAATTCTGGTTTTCTCCTACACCAGCTTCCAAATATTGGCAACTATGCTTCTTGTGATTTTTAACTTCTTTAAGGGATGTGTAACAAGTTAAATCTTGGTGAAAATATAAAGGATATCAAAGTACTACTATAAAGCAATTGAGAACAGTGAATGTAAACAGCATTTCTTTATTCATATCAATAACAAACTGAAGTGTCTTCCTTGCTGCCTGGCAAGCTGTAAATTTTTTATTTACTTATTTTTGGTAACCGAAAAATGTTTTATGATGAAAACCCATTACTAATATTTGTAAGAAGCAAATTTTAAACATGTTTCTAATCACACAGGCACCATCCACAGAAGTAGCTGGGTTTTTAATCACAGACACAGATACAGACACACAACTCATGGAAAGTAGCAGGGTTCTGGGCCTATAAACACACACACACACACACACACACACACACACACACACACACCCGCGC
>PVIH01002388.1:171318-191684 GCA_004025045.1 Sigmodon hispidus | reverse complement strand
CCCCCCCCCCCCCCCCCCCCCCCCCCGTCGTTCGGCGTTTGTCTAAGAGTGAGAGTGGTCGTTCGTCATAGGTGTGAGAGTGAGTGAGTGAGTGAGTGAGTGAGAGACAATAAGATAATTAAAGGCCGGAATAAACTGCAAAGAGAAGGATCCGGTGTTGCGTGCTCCTTGCGGGACGAGGTGGCGCGCGACACACCATCTATACTGGACCCTCCCAGAAACGTGCCTCAGATATCCTGCTGTTGCCCTGAGTCATGGAGATCCTGTGGCTATGGGTCTGGAGGACCACTTCCTTCATGCACTGTCAGGTCATAGATGGAGTAAAAGTTGGGGTGGACAATTCAAAGCCCTGGATGTAGGTCTGGTGGCAGCTGATTTGATTGGTCCAGGCAGCTGAGACTGCCCCCTCAGGTAAGGAGCAGAGCCAGCTTTCCTACACCTGTGGTGAGGGGTGGGTCCATATGTCCCAAATGTGGATCCAGCTTTACCATGAGAAGAGGGACCAGCTCTTCAGCAATGGCCAGTGATGAGCAGGAACAGCCAGTGGTGGTGCCAGCTCAGCACAGCCCTCAGATTTCAGCACACATCGTTCCTATCCCCCCTCCTCGCAGCAACATGGGCCATGTAAATCAATACAGACCCCAGCTGCAACAGGATTATGGACCCAGACGTGGATGTCACCATGGCTCCTGTGGCAGTACAGGCTACTCAGATTAGTATGGTCCCTGTGGCAGCAATGCCCTAGAAAATTAATATAATCTCAGGTGGATGACCAGACCCCTGGTATCTCGAGGCCCTCAGTGGTAACAGGAGCCAGGTAACTCAGACCCCAGCTGCTGTAGGGTCATGGCCATGGCCATAGCCATAGGCTACAACTTGGGCTGGATATCACCATGGCGCTGAGCGACAGTACAAGCCACTCAGATCTGTATATCCCTGGCTATAGCATGACCCTCAGACACCAATATGGCCTTAGATGGCAGTCCAGATTCTGGGCATCTGCAAGGCTACTCCAATCAGTATGACCTCTGCAGTGGCTCAGCCCTTGGACACCAACAAACTCACAGGTGGTAGACCAACACTGGGTATCTGTGCGGCCTTTGGTGGGAACATGAGCCACAAATGTCAACAAAAATCTCAGCTTGGGTGGGACCACTGACCCAGACATGTCCCTTGACATCCATGGGCCTGGATGTCAAGCACACACTAGTTTGTTCCTCAACACCTTTTCTTCTTCAATTCTGCCTCTTTCCACTGCATGAACTGCTCTGCTTCTCTTTCTCTCCATTTCTTCACCATATACTTGCTTATTACAATGGTCCCTACCATGAGGCCACCTGGCAGTAATGTGGATGTCTTTAGCTATTCCATGCCAAGAGGACTCAGGTGGGCCTTCGGATGTCTTCAGTGAATCTGGGTTGTAAGGACCCACAGAGGTCTGTGGATGTCTTCGGCCAGCCTGGGATGTCAGTACTTATATGTTTTTTTTTTTTTTTTTAATTAAAAAAATTTAAAAACATACCCACCACTGTTCCATCTCCCTCCCCTCTTCCCAGATTCCCCCCACCACATTTCTCCATTCATTCCTCAGAGAGGGTAAGAATGGGGTGAGTCAGTGTGGACTGGCATTATCCAGTAGAGGTAGGACCAAGCCCCTCCCCCAGTATAAAAACTGAGTGAGATTTTTTTTTTTTTTTCTGTAGAGAATGAGCTCAGAGAAGCCATTTCATGCACCAGGAATAAATTCTGGTCCCACTGCCAGAAGTCCCACAAACTGCCCACATCTTTCAAATGTCATCCACATTCAGAGGGCTTAGTTCAGTCCCATGCAGGTTCCCCAGCTGTCAGTTCAGAGTCAGTGAGCTCCCAATAGCTTGGGTCAGCTGTTTCTGTGGGTTTCCTGGTCATTATCTTGACCCTTATGCTCACATAATCTCTCTTCCCTCTCTTCAGGTGGACTGGAAGCTTGCTCTAGTGCTTAGTTATGGATCTCTGCATCTGCTGCCCAAAGCTGCTGGATGAAGGTTCTATAATGACAATTTGGGTGGTCATCCTTTTGATTATAGGGGAAGGCCAGTTTAGGCAGCCTTTCCATTATAGGTTGGAGTCTTGGCCACAGTCATCTTTGTGAGTTCTTGGGCATTTCCCTTGTACCAGGATCCTCTCTAACCCCACAATGGCTCTCTATATCATGATATCTATTTTGTTGTTCTCCATTGCTATTCCTCCCTCAACTCAGCCAGCCAACTCCCTCATGTTCTCTTCCCACCCGTTTGCCCCCTCCCCCCTATGGTTCCAATTTGCTTATGTCTTAACTGTTTCCCATTCTCAGGTGGATCCACGGATGTCTCTTTTAAGTTCCTCCTTGTTACCCAGCTTCTCTGGTGTTGTAGATTTTAGCCTTGTTAACCTTTGCTTTATGTCTAAAATCCACTTGTGAGTGAGTACAAACCATGTTTACCTTTTTGGGTCTGTGTTACTTCACTGAGGATGATACTTTCTAGTTCCATCCATTTGCCTGCAAATTTCAGAATGTCATTTTGTAAATGTACGACAGTTTTTTGAGTCCATTCTTCAGTTGAGGTACATCTAGGTTGTTTGCAGATTCTGATTATTATGAATAATGCTGCTATGAACTTATTTGAGCTAACATTCTTGTAAAAAGAATTTGCATCCTTTTAGTACATGCCCAAGAGTGGTATTGCTGAATCTTTAGGTAGATTAATTCCCAGTTTTCTGAGAAACCACCATACTAATTTCCAAAGTGGTTGTATAAGTTTGCATTCCTACTAACAATGAAAGAGTGCTCCTCTTACTCCATGTTTTCTCCAGCATAGGCTGTCATCAGTGTTTTCAATCTTAGCCATTCTGACAGATATACGATGCTGTCTCAGAGTTGATTTGATTTGTGTTTCTCTGGTGACTAAGGATGTTGCACAATTCTTTAAGTGTCTTTAGAGTATTTGAGACCTTCTATTAAAAATTCTCTATTAAACTCTTACCCCATTTTTAAACTGAGTTATTTATTTTATTGTTCTCTAGTTTCTTGAATTTTTTTTTTTTTATATATATTTTAGGAACCAGACCTCTGTAAGACGTAGAGTTGGTGAAGATATTTTCCCATTCTGTATAGGCTGTCATTTGTCTCCTTGACCATGTTCTCTGCCTTTACAGAAGCTTCTCAGTTTCAGGGGGTCCATTTAGTAATTGTTGCACTCAGTGTCTGTGCTACTGATGTTATATTTAGGAAGTGCTCTCCTGTGCCAATGCATTTAAGGATATTTCTCACTTTTTTTTTCTATCAGGTTCATAATAACTGTATTTATGTTGAGGTCTTTGATATGCTTGAACTTGAGTTTTGTGTAGGGTGATGAATATGGATCTATTTGCATACTTCTACATGCCACCAATCAGTTATGCCAGCACCATTCGTTGAAGATGCTTTCTTTTTTCCATTGCATATTTTTTACCTCTTTGTCAAAAATTGGGTGTTCATAGGTGTGTGAATTAATGTCAGAGTTTTTATTTTGATTTCATTGATTCACAGTCTATTTTTATGCCAGTACCAGGCTGTTTTTATTACTGTAGCTCTACAGTGGGGCTTGAAGTCAGGGATGGTAAAGTTCTTTTATTGAACAGGATTCTTTTGGTAATCCTGGGTTTTTTGTTTTTTCCATATGAAGTTGACTATTGTTCTTTTGAGACCTGTGAAGAATAGTGTTGAATCTGTAGATTGCTTTTGGTAAGATCACTGTATTTACTCTGTTGATTCTACCTATCCAAGAGCATGGGAGATCTATTTTCTGATATCTTATTCGATTTCTTTCTTCAGTGAGTGACTTAAATTTATTATCACACAGGTCTTTTACTTCTTTGGTTAGAGTTACTCCAAGATATTTAATGTTATTTGCAGCTATGATAAAGGGTGATGTTTCCCTTATTTCTGTTTCAGCCCTTTTATCATTTGTGTATAGAAGGGCTTGATTTTTTTTTGTGTGTGTTAATCTTGTATTCTGCCACTTTGTTGAAGGTGTTTATCACCTGTAAGAATTCTCTTGTAGAATTTTGAAGGTCACTTATGTATACTATTATATCATCTGCAAATAGAGATAGTTTCACTTCTTCTTTTCCAATTTGTATGCCCCGATCTCCTTTTGTTGTCTTACTGTTCTAGCTAAAACTTCGAGAACTATATTGAATAGATATGGGGAGAGAGGTCAGCCTTGTCTCGTTCCTGATTTTAGTGGGATTGCTTTGAGTTTCTCCTGGGATCACAAAGTTTCTAACTGTTTGGTTTTTAAGGTCCTCCCTGGTCAACTGGGGTCTTTTCCACATACCTCAGATCCTGCTATTCTCACATGCTTAATTACACCTGTGCTTTCATGCCTCATTTTCTTCTGACAGTAGGATTTGACTCAAGGTCTTGGACTTGCTGGTCAAGACCTTTACTACTGAGTTACATTACTAGAATTTGTGGTCTGGATTAGTTTTGAGAGGTTTCTGATGTAGAATTTAAGGGAGTTACTGAGAAGGGTTGTTGGAGACAAAGTTTATTAGAAAGGTTATTAATGCTGTAGATGAACAGACAACACCATGGTAGCAACTCTGAGTAGAATCAAGCTCTAGCACCAGGGACGCACAGCTTGCATGGGGCTCTGAAGTAGAATCAGAGAGTGTGATAAAGTCGGGGAGCATCTCTTTGTGTGGCTTTCTGAGGAAGTAGGGGTAGGAGTGGGTTCACATTGTGAGACTTCAGGTAGGTTCTCTGATTTCCTAGGTTGGCAGGGGAACAAAGTAGGAAGCAGGATGTATGGCCATATGGTAACCCCAGAGCCTGCCTGTAAACTCACTTCCTCAATAGGGAAATCCCAGCACCTCAAGTATATCCTAGTTACATTTTTAATTGCTGTGTATGATGGCTATTCTTTTGTGTGTGTGTGTGTGTGTGTGTGTGTGTGTGTGTGTGTGTCAGTTGTCTGTAGTATTTACTTAGGGTTTACAATAGGACTTTTTTTCACTTGATAATGTGAATCTATAGAGATATACTTCATATTTTCAACAGAAACAGTTTACAGTTTGTCAAATAGTGTGGTAAAAGTATTTTTGAGCAGCGTGTCTTAATATTATGTTGAATATTAAGTACCACAAAAAAAGGGAAAGAAAAAATACTCTTTCTAGAAACTTGAGCTCATGACAACATGAAACTGGTTAGAATTCAAAGCTAAAGTACAAAAAGATTTGTTGTTAATATTTGTCCAAATGCAAAATATAGGCTTTCAGTCTACATTTTTTTCTAACCCCACAGTGGCTCTTTCTATCAAGAGATCCATTTCTTTTTTTTTTTTCTCTCTGTTGCTCCTCTCAACCATCTCCTTCTCTCATGATTTGTTCCCACTTCCCTTTGCTCATTCCCTGTTCTGATCCCAATTTACTCAGGAGACCTTCTCTATTTTCTCTTCCCAGGGAGATCCCTGAATATCTCTCTTAAGTTCCTTCTGTTACCTAGCTGTTCAGGGGTTGCAGCCTGTACATTCTTTGCTTTATGTCTAAAATCCACTTATGAGTGAGTACATACCATGTCTATCTTTCTGGACCTGTGATACCTCACTCAGGATGATACTTTCCAAATCCATGCATTTGTCTGCAAATTTTATGATGCCATTTTTTTTTCTGCTGAGTAGTACTCCATTGTGTAAATGTACCACAATTTGTTAATCCATTCTTCAGTTGAGGGGCATCTAGATTGTTTCCAGGTTCTGGCTATTACTGCTATGAACATAGTTGAGCTAATGCCCTTGGGGTAAATATGTGTGTCCTTTGGGTCACTATTTGCCCAATAATGGTATTGTTGGATCACTGGGAAAATTGATTCCCAGTTTTCTAAGGAACTGCCATACTGCTTTCCAAAGTGGCTGTACAAGTTTATACGCCCACCAGCAATGGAGGAGTGTTCCCCTTACTCTGCATCCCTTTAAGCATAGGCTGTCATCTTTGTTTTTGATCTTAGTCATTTTAACAGTTATCTCAGAGTTGTTTTGATTTGCATTTCTCTAATGGCTAAAGATGTTGAGGAATTTTTAAAGTGCCTTTTAGCCATTTGTAATTCTTCTGTTTAGAGTTCTCTTTTTAAGCTCTGAACCCCATTTTAAAATTGGATTATTTGAAGTTTTGGTCTCTAGTTTCTTGAGTTCTCTAAATATTTTAGAGATCAGTCCTCTGTCAGATGTAGAATTGGTGAAGATCTTTTCCAAATCTGTAGGCTGTCATTTTTGTCTTCTTGACCACATCCTTTGCCTTACAGAAGCTTTTCAATTTAAGAAGGTCCCATTTATTAATTGCTGTTCTTAGTGTCTGTGCTATTGGTGTTATATTTAGAAAGTGGTCACCTATGCCAATGCATTCAAGGCTATTTCCCCACTTTCTTTTCTACCAAGTTTACTGTAGCTGTGTTTATGTTGAGATCTTTGATCTACTTGGATTTGAGTCTTGTGCAGTGTGATAGATGTGGATGTATTTACATTTTTCAACATACCACCATCCAATTACATCAGCACCATTTGTTGAAGATACGATCTTTTTTTCATTGTGTATTTTTGGCTTCTTTGTCAAAAAAAAAAATCAGGTGTTCATAGGTGTTTGGATTAAGATCAGGGTCTTCAAGTCAATTCCATTGATCTACAAGTCTCTTTTTATTCCAGTACCAGGCTTTTTTTTTTCTCTCTTTTTTTTTAATACTGTAGATCTAAAGTATAGCTTGAAGTCGGGGATGGTGATGCCTCTTGAAGTTCTATTGTTGAATAGGATTGTTTTGGCAATCCTGGGTTTTTTGTTATTCCATATGAAGTTGTATATGGTTCTTTCAAGGCCTGTAAAGAATTGTCTTGGGATTTTGATGGGAATTGCATTGAATCTGTAGATTGCTTTTGGCAAGATTGTCATTTTCACTATGTTGATCCTACCTATCCAGGAACATGGGAGATCTTTCCATTTTCTGATATCTCCTTCAATTTCTTTCTTCAATGACTTAAAGTTCTTGTCAAACAGGTTTTTTACTACTTTGGTTAGAGTTACTCTAAGATATTTAATGCTATTTGTAGCTATTATAAAGGATAGTGTTTCCCTGATTTCTGTTTCATCACTTTTATCATTTGTGTATGGGAGGGCTATTTTTTTTTTAGTTAATTTTGTACCCTGCTATATTGCTGAAGGTGTTTTTCAGCTGTAGGAGTTCACTGGTAGAATTTTGGTGGTCACTTACGTGTACTATTATATCATTTGCAAATAGAGATAGTTTGACTTATCCCTTTTCATTTTGTATCCTTTTAATTTTCTTTTGTTCTCTTATTGCTTTTGCTAAAACTTGTAGAACTATATCGAATAGATAAAGGGAGAGAGGTCAGCCTTGTTTTGTTCCTGATTTTAGTGAGATTGCTTTGAGTTTCTCTCCATTTAGTTTGAGGTTGACTGCTGGATTGCTGTGTATTGCCTTTATTATGTTTAGGTATTTTCCCTGTAGTCCTGATCTCTCGAGGACTTTTATCATAAATGAGTGTTGGATTTTGTCAAAGGGTTTTTCAGCATCTAGGGAGATAATCATGTGGGGTTTTTTCTTTCAGGTCGTTTATATGATGAATGACACTGACAGTTTTTCATATGTTGAATCATCCCTGCATCTCTGGGACAAGACCTACTTGATCATGGTGGATGATTTTTTTGATATGTTGTTGAATTCGGTTTGCCAGTATTTTATTGAGTATTTTTGCATCAGTGATCATGAGGGAGATTTGTCTGTAATTCTCTTTCTTTTGGCTTGGGTATCAGGGTGACTGTAGCTTCATAAAAAGAGTTTAATAATGTTCCTTCCATTTATGTTGTATGGAACCGTTTGAGAAGTATTGCTATTAGTTCTTCTTTGAATGTCTGGTAGACTTCTGCATCAAAACCATCTGGCCCTGGGCTTAATTTGCTTGGGAAACTTTTAATAATAGCTTCAATTTCTTTGGGGTTATAGGTCTGTTTGGGTCATTCATCTGGTCTTGGTTTAATTCTGGTAAATGGTACCTGTCTAGAAAGCTGTCCATTTCTTTTAGGTTTTCCAATTTAGTGAAGTATAGGTTTTTAAAGTATGACTTAAAATCATAGTATCCTAATGATTCTCTGGATTTTCTGAGTGTTTGCTGTTATGTCTCTCTTTTCATTTCTGATCTGTTAAATTGGATATTCTCTTTTGCCTTTTGTTTAGTTTTGATAAGGATTTATCTATTTTGTTGACTTTCTCAAAGAACCAACTCTTTGATTCATTGACTCTTTATATTGTTCTCTTTTTTTTTCAATTTTATTGATTTCAGTCCCAAGTTTGATTATTTCCTGCTGTCTACTCCTTGTAGGTGAGTTTGCTTCTAATTGTTCTAAAGCTTTCAGCTGTGCTGTTAAGTCTCTTGAATGAGATTTCTCTAGATTTTTCATGTAGGCATCTAGTGCTATGAATTTTGCTTTTAGCACTGCTTTCATTGTGTTCCATAAGTTTGGGTATGTTGTGGATTCATTTCCATAGAGTCCTAGGAAGACTTTCATTTCTTTTTTAACTTCTTCCTTGACTTAGAGGTGGTTCAATTGAGAGATGCTCATTTTCAATGAATTTGTAGACTTTCTGTGATTTTTGCTGTTGATGAACGTAATTTTAGACCATGGTGGTCTAATAGGATACAAGAAGTTGTTCCCATTTTTGTATCTGTTTATATTTGCTTTATGACAGAGTATGTGGTCAATTTTAGAAAAAGATCCATAGGGTACTGAGAAAAAGGTATATTCCTTTGTGTTTGGGTGGAAAGCTCTGTATATATTTATGAAGTCCTTTTGGGTCATAACATCTGTTAGAGTCCTTATTTCTCTCTTGAGTTTCTGTCTGGTAGACCTATTCAGTGGTGAGGTTGGGGTGCTGAAGTTTCCCATTACTAATGTGCAGGGATTTGATATGAAATTTAAGCTTTAGTAGTGTTTCTTTACATATGTAGGTGCCCTTGTGTTGGGGGCATAAATGTTCAGAATTGAGACTTTATTTTTTTTATTTTTATTTTTTTGGGGAATCCTGGTTTTCTTTTTCTTTTTCTTTTTTTTCCTCCTTTATTTTGTATTTATCAAAAAAACAGTAAAAAGAATTTAAAATGCGGAAAAGTTAACAATAACTATAAAGAGGATAAGAATCATAAGCATGGCTTATCAAGGGTGGTAATGCAAATAAGATTGCTACACATATATTTACTTTGTGTTCAGCTTTCCCTCTGAATTTTTTTTTTCATCCCTGTATATCCTTATTCAAGGTCCCTTCCCCCTCCCACCACATCTGGTCATTTTTCTTCTCTGCAACTCCCCATCCCCTCCCTGGGCAGGGAGCAGACAGTCCTATGGTCACACTGACCCAATAATGCTTGGATCAGTCTCCACTCCTGGCCAAATCCAGTTTTGTCCCCCCTCCCTCAAGAGTGAGTCTGATGTTCCTATAGTTGGAGTGGGGTTCGAAGGGTCAGTCCAGGGTGTTTCTGATCCCATGCTGCTCATTGGTTGTGGTTTGCCGCTTGGGCATGTTTGGCTTTTTTTCTTGTTTGTTTGTTTAGAGGCCACTAGTGAGTGAGTACATCCCCTGCTTATCTCTCTGAGTTTGTGATACCTCACTCAGGAGGATATTCTCCAAATCCATCCATTTGCCTGCGAATTTTAGGATATCATTTTTTCTTACTGCTGAGTAGTATTCCATTGTGTAGATGTACCACAGTTTGTTAATCCATTCTTCAGTTGAGGGACATCTAGGTTGTTTCCAGGTTATTTTGGTGGATTTTTCCTAAGGTAATAGCCACCCTGGTCTCTTTTGATTGATTTTAGTTTGAAGTCTATTTTGTTAGAAATTAGGATTGCTACACCAGTTTGTTTCTTAGGTCCATTGCTTGTAAAGTATTTTTCAACCATTTACTTTGAGCCAGTGTCTTTTGTATGCAGCAGAAGTATGAATTCTGTTTTTGTTCCCATCATGTTAGTGTGTGTCTTTCTATAGGTGAATTGAGTCCATTTATATTAAAAATATTAACGACCAGTGATTGTTATTTCCTGTTACTTTTGGTGGTAGTGTATGTGTTCTTCTCTTCTTTGGGTTTTTCTTCTGTGGGATTATCTATTGATTGTGATTTCATGAATGGATCTAGCTTTCTTAGGTTGAAGTTTTTCCTCTACTGCTTCCTGTAGAGTTGGACTTGTGGATAGGTACTGTTTAAATCTGTTTAAATTTAATAAAATTTAAATTGTTTAAATTTTGTCATGAAATATCTTGTTGACTTCATAGATGTTGACTGATAGTTTTTCTGGGTATAGTAGTCTGGGCTTGCAATCAGGGTATTTTAGTGTCTGTATAATATCTGATCAGGGCCTTCTAGCTTTCATTGTTTCCACTGAGTAATCTAGGAAGTGCATAGCAAATGGTTGGCCCTGAAAACATAAATAGGCTGTATCCTTAACACAGAGAGAGAAAGAAATGTAGGAAGGAAAAAGGGGGGTGGGAAAAGAAAAAATGGAAGTTGAGAAGGAATGTGAGAAAGGAATAGAAAAAGAGGAAGAAGAGGGAGGAAGAAGTGAAGTGAGGGAGGAGAGAGGATAAAGAAAGATGAGACAGACTGAATGGAAGGAGAAAGGATAGAAGAGAAGAAGGTGACCAGAGGAATGTGCTCAAAGTTGTCACCCAAGCTTAGTCTGGACCAGGGATGAGAGTGAAGGTAGGACAGATTCTTGGGGGGAAGAACAATGGAGGAAGCCTTGGAAAGTTCAGTGAGACTCAAAGGGATAGATGGACTTGGAGGGAAACATAAAGGTGTGTGAAGGCATCAACTGTACAAAGGCCAGGTCATAGAAATTATGAGAGCTAGCACCTGCATGGGGAAGGGCATACCCTGTCTGAGTGGAGAACAACAGAGACACCAGAGACAAGGCAACAGAGTGGCATCTGAAGCTGCCTGTTAGGTAGGCTCCTCCCTCTGGGTTTGGATAATCCATATTACTCTGCTGTTCCATCATACATGTAGACAGTATTTTGCCAATGACGACCATTACCAGGCCATCAGAAAAATGGAGGTACGAAGACTCTTCTGTGTGTTGAGAGTAGAAGGGGACATCAGGTCATTTCATTTCCTCACCATGCAATCAAATCTTCAGTACTAGGCCAACTGGGAACAAAAAGAATAAAAGAAAATAATATCACATAGGCTGGCAAGATGGCTCAGAGGGCAAAGGTGTTGGCCACCAAGCCTGGCACCTGAGTTTGTGTTCCAGGATACACGTGGAAGGAAAGAATTGATACCCACAAGTTGTCCTCTAACCTCCTCACTCAGACCCTGGTGTGCATATGCATGTACACATATGCTTACAATAAAGGTAGTTTTTAAAAATATACATCATCCTTATGATACAATGCAAGCTAATCTAGTTGGAGGATAGAACCAGATCTGTGACCCAGGCTGGAAATGGAGAGGATAAGCTAACAAAGGCCCTTGTCCTCCCACTTTATGCTTCTAGAATGAATGAAATATGTTAGAATCCAGACTTCTGCTCAGGTCACAATAACTGTGATGTCACAGACACTGACAGGCTCCCTACTGTGATAACTGTCTGTGAATCAGACTTCATTCTTGTTAAGTTTTGTCACCATTACACAACATAGTTATCTGGGAAGACAGAACCTCAGCAGAAAAAATTCCTCCATCACATTGCCTATAGGCAAATCTGTAGGATATTTTCTTGGTTGGCAATTGATATGGGAGGGCCCAGTTCACTGGTAGTGCCATCCTTAGTCCTGAGTGGTCAAGAAAACAGAGGCTGAGAAAGCCATGAGAAGCAAGCCAGTAAGCAGAGTTCTTGCCATGGTTTTTGCTTCAGTTCCTGCCTCTAGATTCCTGTGTTGGGTTCCTGCCCTGACTCCCCTTAAAGAATAACTAAAAGCTCTAAATAAAGTGCAATAAAAAACTCTTTCCTCCTCTAATGGCTTGTAGTCATAGAGTTTGCCACAATGTAATAAAGTTATCTAGATAAACAGATCTGATAGAACGTATATATTCATATAAGTATTTCTAAAAGGGATATATTAGAATGGTTTAAAGGCTGTGGTCCAACTAACTCAACAATGGCTGTATACCAATGAAAAGTCCAAAAATCCAGTATTTTCTTTGTCAATGAGGCTGCATGTCTCAGCTGATCTTAAGTATAAGCTTAGAGTCCCAAAGGAGTATGCTCTAGTGCCAGTGAAAGCGAGGGCAGGAAGACAAAAGACAAAAACTTTATTCTTCCATGTCCTTTATATAGGCTGCCACCAGAAGGTGTGACCCAGATTTAAGGTGTATCTCCCCACCTCAAAAGGTCTGGGCTAAAGACACATTTTCCCACTTTAAATGATTAAGAAAAGAAATCCCTTGAAGATGAGACTAGCAACTTGGGTTTTAGTTAATTCCTGATGTAGTCAAGTTGACAACTAAGAATAGCCATTAGAAACCCACAGATCCTTGGCCCACATCAAACTAAGAGGTGAGTGATACCTCACCCAGCCCAGGCAGAGATCCCAGTCTCTGGGACCCCGACCCTGGGACACAGCTCTTGGAACCCCACTTTCACTCAGCTCTGCCCTAAATCCAGGCTAGAAGGGAAAACCCTTTCAGGCCAGAAGCCCTAATAAAACCCAGTTTGCTGCACATCTCCAGCTCCAAAACGCTACCTGATTCCCCAACCCACCCTATCACCTGGTGATCTCAGTGGCAACAGGAAACCTACAATTCCCTGGCCCACACTAGACCAATAGATGCCCAACCCACATTTAACTAAGAGACTAAGAGACCAAGAGATGAAGAGACTAAGAGAGTTCTTCAGTTCCTATTGGATCAAGAATAGTTACCTGAGACCCTCAGTTTTTCAGCACCTACTGGATCAAAAAAGGCCACCTGAGACACACAGTGTTTCAGCACCTACTGGATTAAGAGGGGTCACTGCGACACAGAATACACTACCTCCAAGTGGACCAAGAATCCAGATTGGGCCAAAAGAGGCTTCCTGAGACACAAATACAGCCAGAACAGACTGCACCAAGATCAGCTCCCTGAGATACAGACAAATCCTGCAGTGATCCAAGGAAGCAATGGGCAGATGCCGGTGCAAGAATACATATAGTAACATAAAGAACAACATAGCACCACCAGAATCTGTTGATTCTACAACAACAAGACCTGAGCATGGCAATGCAGAAGAGGCAGAAGGAAATGACCTTAAAAACAACTTTCTGAAGATCATCAAAGATAATAGAAGAGGATATAATAAATTTTCTTAAAGAAATAGAAGAAAAGACAAACAAAAAATTGGAATAGATCAACAAATCCTTTTTAAAAAAGAAAACCAAGACAAAGCAATCACCGGTTGGTGAAGGAAAGATTTCAGGATTTAAAAACTGAAATAGAAGTAATATAGAAGACACAAACCAAGGCAATGATGGAAACAGAAAATCTGAAGAAATGAACCAAAACTACAGATGCAAGCATAATCAACAGAATGCAAGAGATGGAAGAGAGAATCTCTGAAGTGGAAGATTCATAGTGGAAATAGATATGTCAGTCAAAGAAAACACTAAACCAAAAAAGTCATAACACAAAACATCGAGGAAATATGGGACACCATGAAAAGACTAAACCTAAGAATAATTGAATTGAAGAAGGAGAATACTAGCTCAATGCACAGAAAATATATCCAACAAAATCATAGAAGAAAACTTTCCCAATCTAAAGAGGGAAATGCCTATAAAGATACAAGAAGCCTACAGATCACCAAGGAGACTGAACCCCCTTAAAAGTTGTAATTATCAAGTCACTAAACCTACAGAATAAAGAAAGACTAAAAAAGGCCAAGTTACCTATAAAGGGAGAGAAAGAGAAAGCTCCCTGATCTTCTAGCTCTTACAGTCTTTCTGCCTTCTCTTATGCAATGTTCCCTGAGCCTTAGGTGTGAGAGTGTTTTGTAGGTGTATCTATTGGAACTGAACTCCACAATTCTGTACTGTGATTGGTTGTGGTTTTCTGTAAGGATCTCTGTTTCAAAAAGAAGCTTACTTGATGAGGGATGAACACTTCGCTTATCTGTGGGTATAAGAACAAAAATTTAAAGATTGTAGGTTATATTTAGTGATATATATATGGATGTACATATATGCATGAAATAACAATAAAAAAGAGGGCATGAATTTGAAGGAAAGTAGCAGGAGGTATGTAACAGGGTTTGGAGGGAGGAAAGGAGGAAAGGAGAAATGTTGTAATTATATTATAATCTGAAAACAATAAATAAACAAATGAAAGATACAGCCCATGGCCTTATGTTTTTCTAGTTTGTACCAATGCTGACCTGTGAGACTGGGTTTTTTTTTTTTCACTGTGTCTCTCTGCCTAACCCCTTTCCTCCTATGCCTTGAGCAAACTCAGCATTTATTTTTGCTTGACTTTCTCTGCAATGCCTTTTTCCTTCTTCAAGGAGGTTACAGAAGGAGGTGATAGGCTCTTATGTGTAACACAAAAAGATTAAGATAAGATTTAGGTATTGGCAGAAGGCCTAGTTGGCCAGGCCCTGTAGTCAGCCAACACAGATGAGTGATTAATTTAGGCCTTGTCCCATAGTCTTAGCAAAATGTAGGCTTCTTTCCCTGGATAACTGGTTAAGTCTCTGGAGACACCAAAGCGTCTGCATCAGAAAGAATGGTTCCAAGAAAGCTTTGCCATTCACCTGGTGGGTGCCTATCTAGTGCTGTGCTTTCTGAGATGGGATATAGGGGGGAACCATCAGGGGTGTCAGACAGGTATTTCACACATAGAAAGATATAGCCTAGATCTGGGCTTGGCTGGCCCCATATAGTGCAGAAATTAGGAAACAAGGGTGCTGGTGGCTGGGTTACTCTGGAGGCTGGAGGAGGCATTGGTGCAGAGGGAAATTAGGTATGGCCCCCAGAGGAGGAGTATGTGAGAATTCCAAAATAGTACATCCTTCTTCATCTTTCCCTTTAAATACTACATTTATTCATAATGTACTATATGCCTTTGTGTGTGTGTGTGTGTGTGTGTGTGTGTGTGTGTGTGTGTGTGTAGTGTGTTTACACATACAGACGCATGTTAAGGTTAGAGGTTGACATCAGGCACTCCCCACCTTTTACTATCAAACTTGGGAGTTACAACCTATGCTCCAAATCAGGTCCAGCCACCTGTCCTCAATAAGCCAATAAAAGGGCTAAATTAAGAGTGGAAAACAAAAGCTGGGCATGGTAGCATATGGTTTTAATTCTAGCAGAGGAGGCAGAGACAGGAGGATCTTTGTTTGAGGCCAGCCTGGTCTAATTAATGAGTTCCAGGACAGAGCTACATAGAAAAACCTTTACTCAAAAATGAATGAGTGAATACATAAACGTGGAAAGCAAAACGGAGCTTTTCCACAATGAGAAAAGGGTTAAAGAGATCAGTGACCCTACGGAGTCCATGGAGTCCTGTTTTAAGGCTTCAGACAGGGTCCATAGGAAAAAAAATCACAGCATAGCAAAATTTAATTTAGGATTTTTCTATCTGATAGACATTTTCTTTTTTCTTTTTTTTTTAAACTTTATTTATTTATTTGCCTTGGTGTTTTGCCTGGAACTGGAACTACAGACAGTTGTTAGCTGCCATGTGGGTGCTGGGAATCGAACCCGGGTCCTCTGGAAGAGCAGATGGTGCTCTTAACCGCTGAGCCATCTCTCCAGCCCCCTGATAGACATTTTCTAAGACTGGAATAAATTCACACATGAACTGCTCAGGTCATTATCTTTATTTCTTCTGCCACTGCTTCAACTTTCCATAACACCTTCAATAGCAACATTGTTGGCAATAACAAAGGGTTACAAGACAAGACTATTTCTCAGGGTCACAACACTTTCTTTTGTAAGGGGTAGGGGACAGCTGCTGGCTGAGGTTTTAAAAGTTTGGATTCTAACGCTGTCTCTTAAAGGAACAACTACAAGGTTTTACAAGGGGAGAAGATTAAGTCATTGAGAAATCTAAGGAAGAACTAAAGAACTCATGTACTGTCGGACATTTCCTAAGTGTAACTAATATAATAAACTAATATTTTTTAATCAGTTAAATGCAAAAAGCACCACTTTTTCCAGCTCAGAGAAGTGCTGCTGAGTACAAAAGTAATGTCAGTGAGTAACCATGGCAACTTGCTTAAAATGAGGGGGAAGCATACAGCACTGATCCGAATCAGCATTTTCACCCAAAGCTGGCTTAGAATAAAAAAATAAAATCTCCAATCCAAAAATACGTTTTATATTTTGCTGTATAATCTCAGAACATGAGGAGGGTACTTTGTAACTTTTTTGTTCAAGGCTAAGAGACCAGGCAATTTCCCTGCAGTTTTGGCCAACTGTGGAGCCTCTTCCCATGGTAATTGAGCATAAAGCTAAATAAATTCCTTCCAGACTAGGTTAGATTAATTAGCTTGTTAGTTACCTGTTATCCACATAAAATTCAAAACTTAAAAGTAAGCAGTTAGTAAACTGAGCCTAAAATCTTGTACTTTATCTAAGGTTAGAATTGATCAGACAAGGTGGTAATTGCTAAGGTGTCATAGCAGTGAATCCCATTATCAGCTGCTGCTGAGGGAAGCTCAGGGCATTTTAGGTCACTTTTATTCTCTGAAGAACTTTGATTCAAGAAAGTCAGATACTTCCTAATTCTATCCTTCAGTATAATCTTTGAAAGCCCCACTTGTGATCTATCTACAGAGACAATTCATCTGGCCAAATTGCTCTGTCAGTAAGCTAATTATAATGAACAGTATTCTAAGTTTCTCGCCATGTGGGACAAAAGCTGAACCATGAGGGTTTGTGTTATTTACTAAAATTACACAGTGTAGAGAGAAGTAACCCTTTTATTACTGGACAGGAATGACTGTGCCCAATAAACGAGGAATTCACTGCTAAGGTTGTGGGGAAAGTCTCATAGCTGTTTTAGAAAGGAACCATGGCATCACACAAGAGAATTACAGACATAAACAGTCAGTGTTTACAGACAATATTCCTCATAGACCCTTCCTAGGAGTTTCCTTTATCAGATAAGTACTTCTCTGGTGGGATAGCCTTCTAATATCAGCTGTCATCTATTGCCTATCTTTGTGGACTCTGTCATGACCCCAAGTTTGCCTTAGAGTCTTGGAGTGAGATCAAAGTTTAAGTAGTGTCTCGAGGCCATGCATGTTTATACCGTTTCTGTTGTCAGGCCTCAGACCACCCACTATTATCTGGGTATCACTTTCATCCTGTAAGGTGATCTGAATAGAAAAAGTAGCTTCAAATAGTTGTTAGAGCTATTTAAAATCTTTTTTCTAGAAGACAAGTTTTCCCTTTGGTTGGTGATTTTTCCTTCTCTGAGCATGTGATTTCTGGAGAATTTCCCATTTCTGATGCAGCTCCACTGCAACCTGAGACAGAGAGGGGGTGTTGTCATGAAAAAATGAATTGTCTTACCACCAGATGAGTTTCATGTAAGTAGCTGGCTCCAAATAGCTCTATACCTCTTTATACATAAAAAATAAACAAGTTTTCCCCAATGTTCAACTTTAACCTTTGGCAAAACCAAATAGGTCAAATATGTTTTTTTTTTTTTTTGACCTTTTACATCAAAACATTTTATATCCCCAAACAACACTTGTCATTTTGCTAGGTTGGCCAAATATTGATAGGAGTGTGTTGATATATATTTCATAAAAATAGCCTGAAATATCAGGGGACAGAGCTAACCATAAAGCCAAGTCAGGAAGGTCAGGGAGTGGTGACTCATGCCTATAATTCCAGTACTCAGGAGGTAGAGATCCTGAGTTCAAGGTCAAACAGAGCCGGGTGGGGGTGGCCTTCTCACCCTCTCAGCTGAGGATTTAGAGGGATTAAGTCTGAGGATTCATGGAGACAGGTTCTATCCTTTTTGGCCTAAGGAGTGAGCTAGGTGAGAACTGACTATGGGTTGCTTCTCTATCTCTCTCATATTTCAGCTTTTCTCCAGTATCTGACTCTAGGTTTTTATTACTAGCACCAAGTAGAATTCATGCAATAGCTAGGTATGAGTACATCTTGTCTTTAGAAAGCAAAAATTTCTTTCCTTTTAAAGGCTGAATAATATTCCAGTGTAGGCATGGGTCACACTGCATCTATCCATTCGTTTTTCATAGAGATATGTTTTCCCCATCTTAAAAATTTTGTTTTGCCTGGTACATGATTGTAATCCCAGCACTTAGGAGGCAGAGTCAGGTGGATCTCTATGAGTTTATGGCCAGCCTGGTCTACAGAATGAGTTCCAGGACAGCTAGGCCTACACAGAGAAACCCTAAAAAAAAAATGAGAGCAGATATTTCTGCATTCTTCTATAACAAATGTTTTATGGTATGGCATTTCTAAAGCATTATTTTTGTAAACTAGACTTGAAATTTTTTCTTTTAAAAATAATAAATCTTCATTCTACTTAATACAAATCTAAGCACATTAAAATCTTGTGAATAATCAAAGAAAAAACAAAAACAAAGCAAAATAAATTTGTTTTACTTTGTTATTTTTTTAGTAATTTTTTATTTAAACTTTTTATCATACCTTCTACTGCTCCCCCTCCCTCCCCCCTCCTCACTCTTCCTCCCCCTCCCCCCCCATTCTGCAGGGAAGGGAAGGAATCCCAGGGTGAGTCAGTTCTGTCTGGCATATCCAGTTGAAGTAGGTCAGAGGCCTCCCTACTATCAAGACTGAATAAATTGTTCCTCTGTAGGGAATGGGCTTTCATAAGCCAGTTCATGCACCAAGAATAAACTCTGGTCCTACTGTAAGAGGCTCCACAAACTGTCCACTCGGTTAGACTGTCATCTACATTCAGAGGGTTTAGGTGCTTTCCATTCAGATTTCTCAGTAGTTATTTCAGAGTCTCTGAGGGTCTCCTCCTCACGATCCTGATCCCTTTGCTCATATACTCTCTCCTTCCTCTCTTCAGCTAGACCAGGAGCTTGACCTGGTGCTTTGGATATCTGTGTTTGCCTTTACCAGTTGTTGGATGAAAGTTTTATAATGACAATTAGGGTTGTCGTTCATTTAATTATAGGGGAAGTCCTGTTTAGGCATCCTGTCCATTATTGCTTGGGGTCTAGCCCAGGACATCTTGTGGGTTCTTGTATGTTTCTCTAGCACCAGGTTATACTATATTTAAAAAAAAATGAGTGAATGTAAACATAGCCACTGGGGTAAAGACTAACAATGAAATTATTATTTATACCTGCTAAAAGAGGAGAATCAATCTCCTCCAATGGAGTGACACTAGGTATATTGAGCCCTCCAGGACAGGCCTCATGTTCAGGGGGAGTTGGCCAACAAATAATGAACTCCATGAAGTTTTTGTGTTTTTATTTGGTTGCAGTTATTTGTGTGTGTGTGTGTGTTATTTGAATTTTTTTTTTAGATTTGGGGGGTTTTGTTGTCCTAATGGGTTCTTGGTTTGTTTTTAAAGAGAACTTAAAGTTGGATAGGTAGGAGGCTGAAAGTTTTTGGATGTTGCTTAGGGGAGGGAAAGAATATGATCAAAACATATTTAAATTTAAAAACGTTTTAAAATAACAAAATCATAATAAAAATAAAAATTTAAATTGTGATTTGAATTTTTCTTCAGCTGGCTTCCCCTATCTGCTAACTTATTTATTGTTTAGAGACAGGGTCTCATGTGTGCAGCTCAGTAATGGAACCCATAGTTCTCCTTTATCAACCTCCTTACTCGGTGCTGCGATGACAGGTGTGTGCCATCATGTCCAGAAACGCTAATGTTTTCCCAAGCTGTGTCTTGCTTTTGAAATGAATGCTTGATGTGTACATCTTTTGTTGGCACCTCAGCTGACAGCTGGTTGGAGAAAAGCTTATGGCCTGTGCAATTTCAGTAGGAGGGCTCTGTGTCATCTCTTTTTCTGTGTCTGAACATCTCATTTAACCCCTTGGTGCTGCCTTGACTATGAAATAACTTCCTTGTATATAAAATGAAGAGAACAACAGCATTTTCTGTTCCCTTTGCTGTTCTCTCTCTCTCATCCCTTGCCCTCCTCCTCTTTTCCCCTCCCTCTCCTCCTCCTCCTCTTCCTCCCTCTCCTCCTCTTTTCCCCTCCCTCTCCTCCTCCTCCTCTTCCTCCCTCTCCTCCTCTTTTCCCCTCCCTCTCCTCCTCCTCCTCTTCCTCCCTCTCCTCCTCTTCCCTTCCCTTCTCTCTCCTCATTTCTCCCATCCACTTCCTTCCTTTTTACAACCCTACAAAAAAAAAAAAAAAAA